>CM075485.1:29479413-29686913 GCA_037950665.1 Hypophthalmichthys nobilis
CGTCTACAGATCTAAAGATGATGATCGTCACCTGCTGTGAAGAACTTCAGATACGCTCATGAGCGCAGGAACACCTGACTGATGATGACACAGGGAAAAGAAGATACAAAAACAAATTTATTTCATCTAGTTGCCAAGGAAACATCTCTCATTTTCATTTAGTTGAACTTGAAGCACTAAACTAAAGCGAACTGTACCTGTGCGTCAGGAAGCTCGTCTGTGAGCGTGTGCATGCGCCACTGCGGCTGCAGCAGGAGGGCGGGGCTACTGAGCTGTGTGACTCCGCCCCTCGCTGAAACTCCTTTGGCTTTTAACACACTCACATCCTGAGAGAGAGAGATGACATCATTCTGTCAGTATGACATACTTTCTTCTCTACAGGTTTGGATCAACATGATTGAATGTGAGTAAATGATGACAGAATGATCATTTTTGGTGTACTGTCTCTTTAAGCAAGTAAATCAATTATATCTGTAAACTAGATGAGTAGAGTTTGATAAACTTGACAAAGCCTTGTCTGAAAGTTTGAAATAACTTTGAAATGCTTGAAGTTTGTAGATTTTACTCAAAGTGAGTAAAATATTATAAACATGTTCTAGCACATTGCTAACATGTTTCTAGCACGATTTAACCCATTGCTAGTATGATTTAACAAGTTGATAACATGTTCCTAGCATTAAATTAGTACCTAGCATGATTTAGTATGTTGTTAACATGATTTAGCACATTGCTAGCATGTTTCTAACATAAATTAACAGCTAGCATGATTTAGTATGTTGTTAACATGATTTACCAAGTTGATAACATGTTCCTAGCATTGATTTTAGTATGTTGCTTGCATGATTTAGCACATTGCTAGCATGTTTCTAACACGATTTAACACATTGATAGTATGATTTAGGAAGTTGCTAGCATTTTTCTAGCATAAATTAACACCTAACATGATTTAATATGTTGCCAGCATGACTTAACACAATGCAGGCATGTTTCTAGCATGATTTAGCACATTGCTAGCATGTTTCTAACATATATTAGCACCTAGCATGATTGAGTATGTTGTTAACACGATTTAGCACATTGCTAGCATGATATAACAAGTTGCTAGATTGTTTCTAGCATTAAACTAGCACCTAACATGATTTAAAATGTTGCTAGCATCATTTAACATATTGCTAGCATGTTTCTAACATGAATTAGCACCTAGTATGATTCAGTATGTTGCTAACATGATTTAGCACATTGCTAGTGTTTCTAACATGATTTAACATATCGCTAACATGTTTTATGTTGCTGGCATGATTTAACAGGTTGTTAGTATGTTTTTTAGCATGATTTAACACATTGCTAGTATGATTTACCAAGTTAATAACATGTTCCTAGCATTAAATTAACACCTAACGTGATTTAGTAAGTTGCTTGCATGATTTAGCACATTGCTAACATGTTTCTAGCATGATATAACAAGTTGCTAGAATGTTTCTAGCATTAAACTAGCACCTAACATGATTTAAAATGTTTCTAACATGATTTAGCACATTGCTAGTGTTTCTAGCATGATTTAACGCACAAGTTATCTTCAGTATCTGTCTCCGACACAAACGCGATTCATCCACACTTCTTTACGGCTCTTTAACCGATTAAAACGCCGCAAAATAAGTCTCAAAAGTTATCAAAGATGCAACAGCGTGTTCGTATTCGATGAAGAGAACAAAATGCGAATGGCTGCGCATTTATTTGTGTATTAAATTATAGCAAATCCCATGTGTATATTGTGTTGCATGTAATAGTAATTTGCAGCGTTCATTTGTTGGAAGCTTTTTTTTATGCTTTAATGAGAGCGAAATAAAACTGTCTGAATCAGAAGCCGTTGCTGTGCTGTCAGTCTCCCCTCAGCTTAACCACGCCCACTTCTGCAGCATTTTTCAAAACTGTGGTGAGAACTGACTGCAGGGGGTTTCATGACCCTTTAAGCCGAGAGTCAAATATCAGACAGAATAAAAGGGTGAAAGAAAGCGAGTCGTACCTCAGTGTTGAGTGCGATTAATCTGTAAACACATCCAGGATGAAGGACGGGGAACCAGCGAACACACGAACCTATGAAGTGCAACTCAATCTGCAAAACACACACAGACCTCTTGAGTGAATAATTCAATGACTCATAAAATCTTCACGTTTCATTACAGGATGAATCCAGCTTTTTTAAACAAATCATAAATTAATGATTTGATAACCCACTCATAAATACTTCATTTGTTTCATTACTGGTAGATCAGTGTTTATGAACAAATCTCTTGAATGAATGATTCAATGACTCACTCATAAAGACTTCACTTGTTCCATTACTGGATGAATCAGCGTTTTTGAACGACTCTCTTGAATGAATGATTCAATGACTCACTCATAAATACTTAATTTGATTCATTACATTACTGGATGAATCAGCATTTTTGAACGACTCTCTTGAATGAATGATTCAATGACTCACTCATAAATACTTCATTTGTTTCATTACATTTGTTTCAATCAGCATTTCTGAAAAAAACTCTTGAATGAATGATTCAGTGACTCACTCTTAAAAACTTGACTCGTTTCATTACTGGATGAATCAGCGTTTTTTAACAAATCTCTTGAATGAATGATTCACTGACTAATACATTTTTTAACAGTCACTTGTCACCTACTGGTGTAGCAATGTAATTGATTCAATCTTTATTTGAAGCTTCAAGTCACTTTCAAAAGGTGATTCACTCTATTTCGATCGCTTCCATAGACATCAGTGTTTATATCTGAACTATAAACGTTTATACCAGTATTTCTGTGATGATATGAATTATTGTAACACAGAAATAATGATACTGTGTGGTTTGTGAAGACTGTTTGTGAAGCTGTTTCATGCCTATACATGACAACGACTCTCTCTGGACTCTCAACACAGATTTAAATGTTCAGTTATAATTTTGTCAAAGATTCAATAGAAGAAGCATCGTGTTTAAAGATCTTTTAACGATTAATCATGCAGTTCTACGTGAAACACTGACACGACAGATGTGATTGATAACCCGATGGTTCTGACCTTCCGATGGTCTCCGTCTCGCTCTCGTTCCTGCGTCCTGCAGTTCTTGGGATCGTTGTCCCAGCGCTGAACTTCTCCCAGACAGGTGGCTCGACACACGAAGCCCAGCTGCAGTCTGTGTGCTTCGCCGGAGCCGTTCTGGAGCGTCACGCCCTGCTTGGACTCCAGCCTGAGGAGCAAACTCACGCACGGCGCAGGGGTCAGAGGTCGTTTGGATCGGTCGTGAGCGTCAGCGGCATCGTTGGCTCTGGGTCTGTTAGCGGTTTCGGACGTCCCTCCGTCACGGGATTTCTCTGGACGGTCTCGTCTCTCCGACAGGCGGCGGCTCATGGCAGCAGATGGACTGATGATGGTCAGATCGTCCACACAGAGCTGAAGATAAACCCTGCAAACACACACACACACACACACACACACACCTGTGTAAAGAGTGTCTCAGGTGCGCACATTTTTCATTTATTTTTAGCTCTGTTTACTGTTATTAGTATTTTAATCACTTTGAATACATGAAATGTGCTGCTGTACATAAATAAACCTGCCTTGATATGTGTGTGAGTGTGTGTCTGTGTGCGTGTGTGTCTGTGTGTGTGTGTACCTGCAGTGTTTGTGTGTGATGTAACTCGGCTGATCCAGATGTTTCCAGGAAGGGAAATGTGTCTTCATAAACCTCTCCATGACTAAAGTACACTGCCGCACACACACTAGACAGCCTACACACACACACACACACACACACACACACACACAGAACATCTGTAATAAACATCTGAGCCCATTTACACGCAATTGAATATCAATATTAGTTAAAAAAAATAAATGAAACCTAAATAGCAATATAAAAAATAACAAATGCATATAACAAAATGACTAAAAATTCACATGAAAACTAAATAAATATAAAAAAAAAAAAGCTAATTCAAAAAATGTATAAAAATAAAATTAAAACTAAACTAACTGCCGTTATATAAAACACAGTACTATTACATTTCTAATAATAATAATCATGTTGACCGTGAGTGTGATTACCCTGCCAGGCTGTGTCGATGTCTGAGGTTCTGGCTCCTGATTGGCCGGTTTGGACGCACACACAGTCGAGCGCGTGCGTCTGGTCTCGGAGCTGCAGCGTGGCGCGGGTGGAGTCCAGCTCCAGAACACCCACTAACAGCAGCGGCTCTGAGGACGCGTGCTCCAGCGGGACCGCGTGTGCGGACCAGGACAGAGGCGCGTTCAGCTCCACCGCCGTCATGTGAGCCGCAGATGGAGGCAGGAGAGCCGGCAGAGAGAGACACGCCCACACCTCACGACTCATCCAATCACACAGCTGCTTCACTGACCACAGCGCCACAGACGGCCAACACACACAGTACTGACACACACACACACACACACAGATTTACAACAACAGGAAACACGTTTGACACATTTCCCATAAGCACTGTTTTATTTAAATTAACACTACTGAACAAGAGTAAGGTAATGATCAATTAATTAACATTTATTCTGAAAAATGTATGTTTTTGCCACAACCAATATACATGATTTTTCTCTATCAATTGACTGATGCATGTTTCCGTGGTAACAGCGCATGTGTGGGTGTGTTACCATGGTAACAGGGCATGTGTCAGACGCAAGTTCTCTTTCGTTCTTCGCTTACGGTTAAAAAAAAGGTTCATAATAAGTTTGTAGCGGTGTAGGTGTGTGCGTTAATGTGATATTTTTAATATAGATGTAGTTTCTTTTTATTTCTATTTTACTTTTTTTTAGTTAGTAATTTTAGAAATTTAACTTCATCTAATATTTTATTTCAGGTATTATTTTACTTCAGATAACCGTGGTAACAGGGAAAGTGTGTGTTACCGTAGTAATAGGGTATGTGTCCGTTACCATGGTAATGGTATGTGGGGGTGTGTGTTACTATGGTAATAGGGTATGTGTGCTTGTGTTACCGTGCTATCAGGGTATGTGTGGGTGTATGTATGTTTTGTGGGTGTTACCATGGTAACAGAAGGTGTGTGTTACTGTGGTAATGGTATGTGTGGGTGTGTGTTACCATGGAAACTGTATGTGTGTGTGTTACCGTGGTAACTTGGTGCGTGTGTGTGTGTGTATGCGTGTGTGTGTTACTGTGGTAATGATATGTGTAGGTGTTATTGTTGTAATAGGGTATGTGTGAGTGTTATTCCTTGGTAACAGGGTATTTGTGTGTATGTATGTTACCATGGTAGTAGTATGTGTGTATGTGTTACAGTGGTAATAAGTTGTGTGTGTTACCGTGGTAACAGAGTATGTGTGTATGTTACAATGGTAACGATATGTGTGGGTGTTACCAGGGTAACAGGGTGTTTTATACCATGGTAACGGAATGTGTAGGTGTTACTGTGGTAATAGGGTATGTGTGAGTGTGTTACCATGGTAACAGGATATATGTGTGTATGTATGTTACACAGTAAAGGTATGTGTGAATGTTACAGCGGTAATAAGTTGTGTGTGTGTGTTACCATGGTATCAGGGTATGTGTGGGTGTATAACTGTGGTCACAGGGTATGTGTGTTGGTTACCATGGTAATGTATGTATGGGTGTTTCCGTGGTAACAGGGTATGTGTGTGTTACTGTGGTAATAGGGTATGTGTGAGCGTGTTACCGTGGTAACAGGGTATGTGTGTGTATATGATACGTGTGGATGTTACAGTGGTAATAAGTTGTGGGTGTACTACCGTGATAACATGGTATGTGTGTACGTTACCATGGTAACGATATGTGTGGGTGTTACCGGGATAACAGGGTACACGTGGATATGTATGTTACCTTGGTAACGGTATGTGTGGCTGTGTTTACCGAGGTAATAAGGTGTGTATGTGTTACCGTGGCAACATGGTATGTGTGGGTGTGTTTACCGAGGTAATAAGGTGTGTGTGTGTTACCGTGGCAACATGTTATGTGTGGGTGTGTTACCGTGGTAACAGGGCACTGGTGCGGTTCCTGTATCATCTCTCTGTAAATGTTTCTCTTTTTCTGTGTCTTCTGTTCAGCGTCACACACAAAGTCCAACAGCCGCCCGGCGACCGCACACACTCGCTCCGCTCTCACCCAGCGCGGACACAACCTGACACACAGACAGGAGCGAGGAGTATTTCAGCTAGGGCTGCACAAACTGGGAAAAAAATCCAACTGAAAACATGAAAAAATAAAAAGTGATCGTCACCTCTCTGTCACAGCGCTCTGACAGTAGCAGAGCCACAGATACTGCGACGCACCCAGATTCTTCTCCAGCAGGAGGCACTGCAGCGGGCTGTGTGACCCCGACACCTCGACCTTTGAACTCAAGGGGCTGAAGGAGCTGATCTGAACGCTGGAGCGCAGACACGCGCACAGGACGACTCGCGGAGCGAACGGGGAAGCGTTGTACGTGAAGTGGACGTTATGAAGCTGCAGAAAAAAGATGTTTTTTAAATGTTTGGATTGTTAGTTCTGATGAAATCACATCTCTCTGTCCAGTTGGTATCTACGTTTGCTTTCACACTACAACAAATACACTCACCTGAATCTCCGCCCCTGGCCTCAAGCCGCCGCCCCACTTCTGAGCCGGCTGATAGGCCAGACAAAGCCCCACCTGTCTGTCAATCTCATAAAGCCCCGCCTCTGCGTTCAAAATCTTCGTGATTGTACCCTGTCAATCAGACACACTGTTACTACAGAGACACTGCACAGGTCAAAGGTCACACCTGTTTGATTAAAGGGAATTTTTCCGTTTATGAATATGAAATATAAGTATCCTGCTAAACTAAATGTCAAGTATGTCAGTATTCTTTTATCTGTTTTATTCTTTCAAATTCTGTTATTTCTATTATAAATACAAATAGGAAAGACAATGAGTTAAAAATAGTGACCAGTTATACACACACCCTTATATAAAATGTTATATTTTATAGTAAAGCTGCAAAATTTGGGATTTTTCTTATAAAAATAGTTTGCTGTGCTTGTTTGTAGAGATGCACAATTTGGCTAAAGTTTTGTGATTATATATCAATATGGCTATAAAATAATAATAATATTAATAATAAAATTACTAAAAAATATATATATGTAATATACCTTAAAGCTGATGAGCGTGGAGCGTTTGACTCTGACTGCGGGGGCGGAGCCTGACGGCGGGTGTGTGTGTGTGTGTGCGTCTGAGGTGTCTGTGTGTGTCTCTGGCACTTCCGAGCTCTCCTGCAGATGGAGGCGGGACTGACAGCTGTCGGACAGCACACAGCGCCCCTCCAGCCCCTGCAGTGAACACACACGCAGAGAGGAGATCCACACGCTCTGGCCGACACACACACTGCCTCCAGTACTGATGCTTGGCTTCCTGTGGGCAAACAAACACCAGAGGGATTATGGAAGATTCATCAGACTGTAGATTCACATTCATCTTGGACAGCAAACTCACATTCACCGCTGGGGTTAGACATGATTTATGTTTAATTAAACCTTCATCATCTTAAAGATGACAGAAAACACTGACCGTGATGAACACAGGCACTGAAGATCCTCCTTCACTGAGGATGAGGCAGAAGAAGCGTTTCCCACCGATCAGCAGCAGTGGACAGACAACGCTCACCTGCCCGCTGATGCACACGTACACCTGATCCTCACACCTGACACACACACACACACACAGAGCACTAGAGCGGCACGACATTTCTTATGTTTAAAACGGAGATCACGATTCTCCTATGATTCTGAACAGAACAACATGTCATTTACTAAAGGTGATTGAACAAATGATTCAATGACTCACTCACAAAGACTTCACTTGTATCATTACTGGATGAATCAACATTTTTGAATGAATGATTCAATGACTCACTCACAAAGACTTCACTTGTATCATTACTAGATGAATCAACATTTTTGAATGAATGATTCAATGACTCATAAAAACTTCACTTGTTTCTTTACTGGTTGAATCAGTGTTTTTGAACAAATCTTTTGAATGGATGATTCAATGACTCATAAAAACCTAATTTGTTTAATTACTAGATGAATCAGCGTTTTTGAACAAATCTCTTGAATGAATGATTCAATGACTCACTCCAAAAAACTTCACTTGTTTTATTACTGAATGAATCAGCATTTTTGAACGAATCTCTTGAATGAATGATTCAATGACAATCACATTTTTTAACAGTCACTTGTCACCTACTGGTGTAACAATGTAATCGATTCAATCTTTATTTGAAGCATCAAGTCACTTTCAGAAGGTGATTCACTCTATTTCGATCGCTTCCGTAGACATCAGTGTTTATATCTGAACTATAAACGTTTATCCCAGTACTTCTGTGATCATTTTATCCCACACCTCTGCCTCAGGAGCTCAGCCGCCCGCGTCACACTCATGACCTCGCTCAGGGTTCCTCCGGGGTCAAAGGCCATGGTCTCCAGGGTCACGCACACTGGAGAGTCGATCAGCTCTAGGTAACCCGCAGCAGGTGCATTCTGGGGGATGTAGTTCCATGTCGGAAACAGCATCAGCCTCCCCAACCAAAGACAAGATGACTTCAGCATCTGGATGACAAACAAAAACATCCAGAGATTTTTTATGTTTTTGAAAGAGTCTCTTCTGCTCACCAAGACTGCATTCATTTGATCAAAAATACAGTAAAAACAGTGAAATATTATTCCAATGTAAATCAGCTGTTTTCTATGTGAATATATAGTAAAGTGTAATTTATTCCTGTGATCAAAGCTGAATTTTCAGCATCATTACTCCAGTCTTCAGTGTCACATGATCCTTCAGAAATCATTCTAATATGCTGATTTGATGCTCAAGAAACATTAATGATTATTATCAGTGTTGAAAACAGATCATATGTTTGTGGAAGCACTTCCTGTCCACTCACCGCACACGATACACTTCCTCCGGCGTCTCTCACCCGCCAGACCCCGTCACTCGTCCCAGCGGCCCGTCCGTCACACAGGAAGCCAATCAGAAGCAGGTTGTCACGCGGGACTGCTTTGAAATCGGGCAGCATTTGCTCCGCCCCCCTGGCTCGTTCCCGGTAGTGGGCGGAGCTCCAGCTGAGACTGCTGCAGCAGGCGGTTCGCTGCTCTCGCTTCAGCTCCGACACGGACACCAACCTGACAGGAAAAAAAGACGTTTACCGTAGATATATCTGATATTTCAGCATACAGAAAAACTGACTTGTCTGCAGCATTAAATGACCCACATTATACAGACGGACGTCACACTCACCTGTAGCTGACGGGCAGATCGGAGCTGTCTGACCCGACGGCTCTCTGAACCTTAGACACCACAGCCAGAGACAGACGAACCACAGACAGACCCAGAGACAAGTCGATGAGCGGATGGAGCTGCTGTCTCACTCCCTCGAACACCTCCGACAGCCAGCGCTGCTCCTGAAACACACACACACACACACACACACACACACACACACACACACACACATGACATCATCACTGGACAAACACTGCAGCTCATCTTACATACAGGGTCACATGACTAGACACAAACACACACACTATCTGTATATGTATAAATGTATATGTATAAATTGTTAAATAAACAAATATAAATAAATGTAATTGTTAAATAACTATAAATAAATATATAAAAAATATAAAATAATTGTTAAATGAATATATAAATACATATATGTAATTACTAAATAAGTATAAATATATAAAGTAAATATAATTGTTGAATAAATATAAATTAATGTAATTGTTAAATAAATAAAAATAAATATATAAATAAATAAATGTAATTGTTAAATAAATATAAATAAATAAATAATAGTTAAATATATAAATAAATATAATTGTTAAATAACTATAAATAAATGTATAAGAAATAAATATAATTGTTAAATATGTAAATAATTGTACTTGTTAAATAAATATAAATAAATAAACATAATTGTTAAATAAATATATAAATATAATTGTTAAATAACTATAAATAAATATATAAAAAATATATGTAATTGGTAAATAAATATAACTGTTAAATAAGCATAAATATGTAAAGTAAATATAATTGTTAAATAACTATAAATAAATATATAAAAATAAATATAATTGTTAAATAAATATATAAATAAATATAAATACATATATAAATAAAAATATATATTTGTTAAATATAACTAAACATAGATAAATGTAATTGTTAAATAAATAAAAATAAATAATTGTTAAATAAATATAATTGTTAAATATAAATAAATAAACATAAACAAATATAAATAAACATATACATAAATGAATAAATGTAATTGTTATGGAAGCCCATTTCAGCCACATGAGAAAAATATTATGCTGTGGTAAACTGTAATTATGACACTAAAAAGTCTAAATAATAACATATATAGTCAAAATTATGACTTAAAAAGTCAGAATTATGGCATATAAAAACTGTAAATTACGACATACTAAGTCATTGACATACTAAAGTCGGAATTATGACTTTCTGTGTGATAATTATGTCATAATTTCAACTTATGTCATAGTTATGATTTACAAAAACATGGTTTTTTTATGTTGCGGAAATTTAGCATAATATATGGACAGAAAACCATCACAAAAACATAAACAACTGAGAGAAAGCTCAGAGACTGTGTATGAAGAAAAATAAATAAAAGTACCGCTCTGCTGTGGTTTTTAAAGTGCTTTAGAAACTCCTCCATCCGTCCACACAAGCACACACTTCCGCTGTGACTGACACATTCAAATATACTCAAAATATAAATACTAATATTAATGCCGATCGCCACTTTTGTGTGTGAGGGATGCGCGCGCTGAACTAGCCCGATCTTCTTCTGCGAGTGCGTGTGACGTCACGTGGACCAGGGGTGTGTGTTATTGCGCCTCCATGTGGAGCGGAGAAGAATGACCGGCACCAGCCACACTTCGAACAATCTGGAGGTGTTTTTCATTTTCTTGATCCTAAATAAGGGTTTACGCAAACGCATTAGCCAGCCGCTACACGAAAACAAACCATTAAATCATTTCCAGTCTTTTTTATTTATTTATTTATTTATACAAACTTTGCTGAGTTCGTTGGTAATGGACAAAAGCGAAGGGATTTTAAAAAATGTGGTTTATATCATTTGTATTATAATTTTTAATGATATTATAATTAATCACTATTGTTATAATTCACATTATAGTTTATATAATTATAATAGTCGTGAGTTCAGTTTACAAACATTCGAACCACACTGAGGGCTTCAGTCCGCCAATCAGCTCTGCGGATTCCTCCGGGGGCGTTCGATGATAGGACGGCCCCAATAGCCAGCTGAACCAATCAGGCGCCGACTCCGGGCAGTCGTGCGTTCTGCGCGTCACGCACACACAGCACAAGGGATCACGTGGGAGACACAGTACGGAGGAGAGGCGCGCGCTGGTCTGCAGAGAATAAAGAAAAGGTTTGTTAGATTTGAAAACTATATTTTAAATCAATTTAAACATGTGTTTTCGTATTTAAACGTGCGCGATGCTGTAGTGTCACACGCGCGACATCAGCTGAAGACTGTGATTGCGGTTTAATGAGGTTTTTGTTGATTTGAGTGAGTCCGCGCGCGCTCGTGTTGCGTGCAGTAACCGGAGCGCTCGCGCAGTTAAACCGTTTTAACGGGGATTCGGGCAGAAACGGCGCTCTGCGATCCGTTTCACGCGTGCATTGAGTTAATCTCGTGTTTATGGATGATAGAATGTGTTTGGATTGAGAGACGAGGGAGAGGGGGTGGGTATGGAGGGAATTAGGCGGGAAAGAAAAATGGAGGAATCTTTGTTCAACAAAAAGACTCCGACCAACTCAACAGAAGTGTTTTAAAACATTTGAATTCGCCTGTTTTAAGTCAGAACTAATTTATGCATGCATGCATTTCAATGCAACTTATTTTTTTATTTTTTTTTTTTACATGCCTTTTATTTGTATGCATTTTTTTTGTGAATTGCATTTTTAATGCAACGTGTTTTCAGCGATTATAAACATTATATTGTGTTGTATTTGATTTGTTAATGACTGATATCCCATAGTTAAATAACTTTATTTACCCTAAATATTTTTTAAAAAATATGCTACAATTAAATGTGCGAACATTTAAATTAGTTTAAGTTAAATTTCGTGCATTTTAAGCCAGAACTAATTTATGCATGCATTTTAGTGCAACTTATTTTTCTCATCATATTTGAGTTTTTAATGACTTTTAATGCAATTGTTACAAGTTGAATTATATTATTTACTCAATTATAAAGCATTTGAAATCAAAATTGTTATAGACCGTATTAATCAGACAGTTACTGGCCAAATGCTTTAATTTTTCATATAAATATATATAAAAGTGTGTGTGTATTTAATGTTTGATTTTCAATAACTGTTATTTTTCTGTTAGTGGATCAGTCATGGTGAAAGGAGACGTGAACAAACCCAAGGGAAAGACGTCTGCATACGCGTATTTCGTGCAGACGTGTCGCGATGAACACAAACGCAAGAGTCCCGACGTGCCGGTCAACTTCTCCGAGTTCTCCAAGAAATGCTCAGAGAGATGGAAGGTGAGCGCTCGCGTGTGTCTCTCACTCTCATGTGTCGTTGAATGAATCGCTCAACCGTTTCTCTGTCTGTCGTAGTCGCTGAACGCTTCAGAGAAGAGCAAGTTTGAAGACATGGCCAAAGCGGATAAAGTTCGTTACGACAAGGAGATGAAGAACTACGTGCCGCCCAAAGGCGTCGGCAAGGCGGGCAGGAAGAAGAAAGACCCGAACGCTCCCAAACGCCCACCGTACGTCCCGCACATGAGCCCTGATCATGCTGAAATACCAGTCTCTGATTTTAACAGCTCTTTCTCTGCGCAGGTCTGCGTTCTTCGTCTTCTGCTCGGAGTATCGGCCGACGGTGAAGAGCGAGAACCCCGGTCTGTCCATCGGAGAGACCGCCAAGAAACTGGGAGAGATGTGGTCGAAACAGAGCACCAAAGACCGCGCGCCGTACGAGCAGAAGGCCATGAAACTGCGCGAGAAATACGAGAAGGTGGGGGAAAATTCTATTATTATAAACTAAATTATATAATTATAATATACTATTTGATTTATATCATTTTATTTATTTTATATAATTATAATATATTACGTATGTAATTAAATTATGTATAAATTCAATATATATGAAATGTAAAAACTAAAATGAAAATGTAACTATTTAATAATACACTTTTTTTAATATAATTTATACAATTAAATTTATATATATATAAAAAAATGAACTATAAAAACTAAAATGAAAATTTAATTATATGATTATAATATTTTATTTAATTATTTTGCATAATTTTTTTTTATTTTATATATTGTATAATTGTATATTAAGTACATAAACTAGATTATACACTTTATATATATATATATATATGTGTGTGTGTGGATAAAGGGTTATCATTAATAAACTAAAATATTTGTTCATTGAAATAAAATAAAAATATTAGTTGGAAAAAGTAAACTGAACATTTAAAAAAAAAAAAAAACATTAAAACGTATTAAAAATTACATTAGTTCTGCAGAGTTTCCAAAGGTCTTAATTTGACCTTCTACAATTTAAGGCCTTATAAATGTCTTAAATTGGAGCAGAAAGTCTTAAATTCAATATCATGGCATTAAATTAGGGCCATGTGCTGTCTTCCGGAATACCATCAGGATTGAAAAGACGCTGATTTCATACAACAGTTCCACAAACAAGTTTAGTCACTTACATTTTAGATGCAGTATTGACTGTTTTTGTTCCGTTTCAGCAGTGAAATGGTTCCAAACAAAGATTACAGCAGAACCGTGGCCTTCAGCCGATTTAATTTTATGTTTATAATTGTTCCCCAACATTTATTTGTTTTCAAAAAATATTTAAAACAAATTCACAACATTATTTAATGCAGTTGTAATTTCAGTGTCTGATTTCCTTTGATTGGTTACAGCCCTATAGTGTCTTATTATTCAAATTAAATGTATTGATCAAATTTAAGAATTTAAAATGAAAGATGAAGCATATATTTATAAATGTAAAAAAGTGCCCTTCGAGGTAAATATCACAAATATAAATATGTCAAAGCTGATTGAACAGATGAAAATATTGCTTCAGAATAAATTATATTTAATATTTAACAACAACAAAAAATCCTTTTTTTTTCCCCAGACAAGCAACTTTTTTTACTCAGACAAGTGAATGATTGATACAACAATACATTTACATTTAGAGGATATTGAATTCAATTTATTCCTTAAATTTTCTTTAATTGGTCTTAAATTTACCTTTATAAAATCTGCAGAAACGCTGTTCTAAGCGTGTTTTGATTGATATCAGATATCGGGTATTAAAAACTCAAAGTTTGATTACTGATTTGGGGCTTGATGTTTATTTAATCGCGTGTCTAGAGTGTCTGACCTCTCTCTGATTGGCAGGATGTGGCGGCGTACCGCGCAGGGGGCGGAGCTTCTAAGAGGGGGCCGGGTCGACCGGCGGGCTCGACTAAAAAGGTCCAACATGATGATGACGACGATGATGATGATGACGACGATGAAGAGGATGAGGACGAGGATGAGGATGAGGAGGAGGATGACGAGTAGAGTGTGTTTGTAATGCAGCATCACTGATGGGCTTTTTGTTTTTCCATCATGTACATGTTTGACGCCTCGAGCAATAATGCAAGTGTTTTTTGTTTGTTTTTTTAGATTTCTTTTTATTTTTGTACACGTCCAGCAGTTGATCCTATAATGTGTAGAAGTGCTTTTTTTATAATAAATTTTTAAAGACTGATAGTTTGATTATTCTTTGTGTTTCTGACCGTTTCTACAAATGCTAAGAGTGTTTAACTGACATTCCCAGAATTCCCTGGGGTTTTCATTTAAATATTAGTTTTTTTGGGGGGTGATTTTGTGTCACATCTTGTTGTTTAATGAATGTTTATTCCGTTATTTCAGTTTGTGTGTGAGACACTTTATATATTAGCGTTTAATTCAGAAAACTTGTGATTAACTTTGATCCATCATGTATTTACCACCTGAATTAAGGCACTTCAGTATATTATAAAGTTGAATATATATATATATATATATATATATATATATATATATATATATATATATATATATATATATATATATATATATATTGAAATTTAGTATTTTAATATTTCAGTTAATAAATTACACATTTATTACTCTAAATTTAAGTTTGATCTGTAAAACTTAATGTTGCTACTATATTTTTTTTTTAATCAACTTTTTAAATCTCATAATTAGAAACAAGCATTTTTCTTATGTGGCATATGACTGCCATAATTATGAATTTTTATATCAACATTTTTATGTGATAATTTTGGCTTTTCATCTCATAATTATGACTGTCAATTTGAACTCATAATTGCAACTTTTTGTCATAAATATGATTTTAAGTGGTAATTTTGGCAACCACAGCTGCCATTTTTTTTACTATAAATTTTTTAGAGAAAAGTGTGTGTGGGGGGGGATGTAATTAAATAATAAAATGAATAATTAAATATACATATTAAAATATAAATAAAATTTGGATTCAGATGAGTATAAAAAAAACTTAAATGTAACTTTACAGATACAGAATATTTTCCAAATAATATGTAAAATTGGTTTAGTATACAATTTAACTTATGCATGAATTTTATATATATATATATAAAGATGGGGACCCTCATATTTTATCATATTTGATGGTCTAAGATTAAAACATATAATACACCTCAAGGTCATTTTTTGTATGTCCAATAATAAGATTTTGTAGGAATGTCGCGTGACTTACATCTGCCCTTCCTCTGATCTCATTTCTTCTCTTCATGATGTTCGTACAGCAGAACCTGTTCATGCAAAAGTCATTTTACAAAATGAAAACCGCCGCAGTGACTTTGTGTTTATTCTCACATCAAGCGGTACATGTTTGTCATCCAGCACAGGAAAAAGAGCAACTGAAATAAATACATGAACGATAGTGGCAAAGATACACTATAATAACTGATTCATAAAGGTGAATCTGTGTAGTGAAAACATCAACATCACGTGCAAAACATCCCACAGACACATGACTTCATTCACACTGACTCAGAAACACGTCACTTCACGAGTCTTTAACTGCGTGTTTCTCATGATTCAAGTGTTTATACTGCCATTCAAACACACTCACAGATAATATATATATATATTCATATAGAGCTCACAATGTGTGTGATTTCAGAATTATTGCCATATCAGATGTGACTGACAGGAAATCTGTGTGATAATACTATCAATAATAACACTGCAGATGTTTCATATAATCATTAGATGCAGTAGAAACCATAAAGATTTAAGATTCAGAGTGACTCTGTCTCAAACTATGGAAGCAAATTAATGGCACAAAAGAGAGAAAAAAAATGCTTTGGTAAATCTCAATTATGACATAAATTGTTAAAATTATGAGATTAAAAATTGTCATAATTTAAACTTTTTATGTCATACTTATGACTTTTAATTTCACATTTATTATTATGACGTCATTATTACAACATTTTGTCATAATTATTCATGTTTTAGTGCATTTAAGCTTTTCATCACATAATTATGACTTTTTAAGTGAAATCTTACTTTTCAGCTCATAATTGACAAGTGATAATTTCAACTTTTATCACATAATTATGACGTCATTATTACATTTTGTCACAGTTATTAATGTTTTAGTGAATTTCAACTTTTCATCACATAATTGTCATAACTTCAACTTTTTGTCAATTATGACTTTTTAAGTAAAATTCAACCAGTCACAATTTCAACTTTTTGTCATAATTAATGACTTAAGTGATCATTTTAAATTTTATGTCAATTATAAATTTTTAAGTGATAATTTTAACTTTTCATCTCATAATTGACATTGTCATAATTTCAACTTTTTGTCATAATTATGTTTTTTAAGTGATCATTTTGAGTTTTTATATCATAATTGCCTTAGTTTGTCACAATTACAACTTTTTATGTAAAAATTATGAATTACAAAAGCATTTCTTTCTTATGTGGAGGAAATTAATTAATTATTGATGAATCTTTAAAAGGAATGCCCAGGTTATATTTCATTATTATAGTATTATAACTATACAAATTATATTTTGCATAAATAAAGTCTGTTTTTAATAACATTAAGGACTTTTGCACTGTGACAATATTTTCATGACAATTAAACACATTTAATTCTAAATTCTCATTACTATAACTTGGAAAAAATTTACTGTTAACCATTAACCAACATCAGAGAACCTGAACACAGTCTCAGAGTGACTTAACTGACAACTTATAAATTCTCTCTAAATCTCAAATGTAAAGTCACAGTGCAAATAAACGACTGTCCATTAATTATCCCAAAAAGTAAAATATAATTATTTCTCCCTGTTGGTTCGAGGTGAAATACGAGCTGGACATGATCTTCACAGGTGCGACGCTCACTGAACGCAAAAACAATCACAGCCAATCAGAACACACAACGCCACATGGGCGGAGCTAAACGTCAAAACACACCAGAAATCAAAACAAAACATCTTGTGGTGCTTCGCTTGCTGCGTTCACGGTTATTCAGGACGAAAACCCTCGATGAACATGAAGGAGATGCGATGCATGGTTCGTAGCGTCGCACCTGGTTTAGACGCTTCATCAGCTACCATGACAAAAATAATAAACTCCCCAATATGCTTCTAAACGAAAACTTATGGAAGCTTATTACCGACATGGAACAAAAAGAGAAAAAAAGGTAATTGCAACCTTTGATCTTATTATTCAGACTTTTCCTCTCGCAATTATATCTCATAATTCAGACCTTTTTTCAATTCTGAACGCTGTAAAAGTGCAAAGGTCAAACACGTTTTACATTGAAAAAAAATAGAAAAGTAATGTTGTGGAATGGAAAAAAGCGTTCTGTGTGAACCGGCCCTTATGGTGCACGCAAATATTGTCAAAAATCCGGCTTCCAAAAAAACTAAACACAAGTGTGCAAGGAAATATTTTTTAAAATCGTGCATAAAATCAAAATCGCAAAATTGATCAAAAAATTTTGATAGTATTTTTTGTCCATATCGCACAGCCCTAATATAAACAACTGTGCGAAAAAATGTGAGATACAAAGTTGCAATTACTTATTATTTTTTTTATTCCGTGGCGAAAAAAAACAAATTGTGAGATGTAAACTCTGAATTCTGTGAAAAAAGTCATAATCGAGTGATAAAAAGTCTAAATTTTTAATTTTTTTATTCTGTGGGGGGGGGGAAACTAATCACGAGATCCAAACTTAGAATTCTATTAAAAAAAGTCATAATTTTAAGATTAAAAAGTCAATTACTTGTTAATTTTTTATTCCATAGCGGGAAAAAAACTAATAGCGAAATGTGAACGCAGAAGTCTGCTGGAAAAAAAATTTGCAATTACTTTTTAATATTTTTATTCCGACATTTTCAATTTTAACTTTTTGTCATAGTTATGACTTTTTAAGTGAACATCACAATAACTTTTTAATTTTTTAATTCCATGACGAAAAAAAAAACGAATTGCGAGATGTAAGTCTGTGAAAAAAAGTCATAATTACAAGATATAAACTCAGAATTCTGCAAAAAAAGTCATGATCATGAGATTAAAAAGTCGCAATTTTTAATTTTTTTTATTCTGTGGGGGGAAAAACTAATTGCGAGATGTAAACTTAGAATTCTGCGGAAAAAGTCATAATTGCGTGATTAAAAACTTGCAATTACTTTTAAAAAGTCACAATTACCTTTTTTATTTTTTAATTCCGTTGCAGAAACAAGCTTCTACTGACGCTCGTCTGTCGACATACAGTACGGATTTCAAATGAAGGCCGAAGACATCGAAGGCATCAAGCGACACACAGCGTGAGCTGTGCTGAAGAACATCATCCATCAACTACTAAAACAACAAACGCTGCTACACTTCAGCCTGTTAGACGGGCGATTATACACTATACATGTTCATCAGCTGCAATCAATTGATCAGTTTGAACATCAAAAATAGTCTTTCTCACAGCACGTGCTCACAAACGTCACGGCACTAACAACTAACCACTAAAACTACAGTAACTAGCATTATAATCTACTGTGGGAACGATCGCACACACACAAACGTACGTTAATAACCAGCGCACTTAGTTAACACAATCTTGGCATTCGTGGAAATACCACTTATTATTTAAAAAATAAGACTTTATATGCTGCTTTAGGAAACATCTGTGATCAGAGAAACCTTCATGAAGTTCAGCTCAGCTAGTTTATGATGGTTGAACATGGCTGATCATTTATGGTCGAGGTCAGTTGGACCATCTCGGTTAATGTGCTAACTGCTGGTCGACCAGTAACAAACCAGCTGCCAAAAACCAGCCTGACCACCCTGTTGTTTTCCCAGCAGAAAACCGAAGTGTGTGCTGTGTTCAATATCCTTATTGCATTTTCATATTTCACAGGAAATTATGAAGTAGTTCAAGAATAAATAAATAAATAAATAAATAAAGTTTGGATTAACCCGCACTAACAAAGTTTCCCAACCACACTGCAAAACAAACAAAAAAAAATCTTTTTTGTTCTATTTTTGAGTAACACTTTACAATAAATTTCCATTTTTTAACATAATAAAAAGCACTTATTTATTGATCTTAGGTAATGTTAATTTCAGTGTATAGGTTAAATATTATTTAATGGACCTGAGTTAACATGAACTAATAATGAAGAGTTGTAGTTTTATTAGCATCAACAAAGATTAATAAATACTGTGACAAATGTATCGCTCATTGTTAGTTTACACAATAAATAACTTTAACTAATGGGACATTCTTGTAAAATGTTACCATTTTTATCTTGGTTTCCAGTACAAATATCTAAATACGCTTAATTACATTTACTTCAGACACCGTTACTGACAATCCTCATTTTGGCTGCGTGAGATTCTCCAGCTTTGTTGTTGTTGAACTGTTAAAGCTCCGCCCTCTTCTGGAAAGGGGGCGGGAGCAGCAGCTCATTTGCATTTAAAGGGACGCACACAAAAACGGCGTGTTTTTGCTCACACCCAAATAGGGGCAAATTTGACAAGCTGTAATAAATGATCTGTGGGGTATTTTGAGCTGAAACTTCACAGACACATTCTGGAGACACCAGAGACTTATATTACATCTTGTGAAAGGGGTGTTATAGGTCTCCTTTAAGCAGAAACTCAAGTTATTTTGCTTCTCCAGTAAATATATCTTGATTTAAGAATGTTTAGATATTTGTGCTGGAAAACAAGACTGAGGAAGAACATCAGTTTTTGCAGTGTAGGCGCAAGTTTACGTGTTTGACCAAAGGCCAAAATGCATCAGCAGGCAATAAAATCACGAAAAATCTTTTCTGGCAGGATCCGGCAGAACGTTAGTTAGAAGAAAACCGTGATTTAACATGTGTAACAAACAGCAGCAGCGACGTAATCTGTCCTCGTTTGTGATGCGAGATCCAGAACTGTCCTAAAAGCATGCTGGGATAGAGCTGGACTAAGTGAGGTTTATCAGAAGAGTGAAGCGAAGGAAAAATACAAATAAATAAAACTGAAATACGAGAAAAAATATAAAGAGACTCATGATTCACCACGAGTCCAGGAGCGCGAACGCACACACACACACACACACACACACTGAGCACTGTTTCTTCACTCAGACGTGACTCCGTAATGTCTGTAATCTTCATCATCATCATCCTCCGAGTCACAGGAACAGGAAGTGAAGCTGTAGCACAGATGCACGATACAGGCGGCTGTTGGGCTGCTAGGCAGGAGCAGGGGTGGGCGGAGCCTAGTGAGGCAGAGGCACCAGGATGTCCACGTAGTTGACGGGGAAGAATCCTGATTGGCCATTGATCATGCCCTCGTACCAGTTGTCGTCGATCTGATTGGTCAGAGTGATGATGTCACCCTCCTTGAAGCCGAGCTCGCCCTCGTTCTCCGGCTCGAAGTCATACAGCGCGCGACAACATGGCTGATCCAACGGCGCTGAGAGACAGACAGAAAAACTCGTCACACTTACAGACTAACTGTGATATGAGTGCAAATTTAAAAATTAATGCACTGTACCTGATATTTATCCAAATTAATTGATATCAAATTGAAATTGGAATTGAATCTTATGCTTGTGAATCAAAAATTAATCGTGAAATTTGTGTCAATGCCCAGCCCTACACCCCTGTGTGTGTGTGTGTGTGTGTGTGTACCTGGTGAGCGCGCAGGTGATCTGGCAGAGTTGATTCCTCCGTTGTGATTCTCACTGGGCAGGTGAAGCTCCATGCGTGGTTTAGGGATGAACTCCTTCCGCGGTTTGTTGGACATGTCCTTTATCCTGTAACACACACACACACACATACTGTAATCAAGCACATGTTTATAATTTAAAGGGTTAGTTCACCCAAAAAAAGAAAATTCTGTCATTAATTACATTCGTTCCACACCCATAAGACCTTCGCTCATCTTCAGAACACAAATTAAGATGCGTGCAAAAACAAAAAAAAATAACGACTTTATTCAACAATCTCTTCCCTGTCATTATCTTACAAAGGTGACGCAGTGACACAGTGAAGGCTTCCGTGTTTACGTCCAAATTGGCCAAAGCTGGTCATGTGATCAGCACGACGCATGTGTGTGACGCTGACGCAGGAGCCGGCCAATAATGAGTCGGCGTTCTGACGGAGAACCTGGAAGCGCTGGACGTAAACAACGTATGAGAATGACACAGAAGAGAAATTGTTGAATAAAGTTATTTTTGTTTTGTTTTTGCGCACAAAAAGTATTCTCGTCTCTTCATAACATTAAGGTTGAACCACTGCAGTCACGTGAATGTTTTAACGATGTCTTTAGTACCTTTCTGGACCTTGAAAGTGTTGATTATATTGCTGTCTATGGACGAGTTGTAAACTTCTTGGATTTCATCAAAAATATCTTCATTTGTGTTCTGAAGATGAACGAAGGTCTTACAGGTGTGGAACGACATGAGGGAGAGGAATTAATGACAGAAATTTACATTTTTGGGTGAACTAACCCTTTAAAGGCAACATTTACAGGTACACACAGGTACTGTTGTGAATTAATGTCTCTCCCAGTGGATATACATGAGAGAACCAGGTGCATAATGGGAGTGTGGAGCATCAGCTGACCTGTCTTCCAGCTTGCTGGAGAGCTGCTGCAGAATCTCAGCGGCCTGTTGATGATACTCCACCTGAGCCTGAACCAGAGCCGCCAGCTGACTGACCTGCTCGATCTACACACACACACACACACACATTAGCACACCGCCGACTGCAGACTGTGCACTATAGACGGTAACAGGGATTCACAAATGTTTATATCAGCAATTTGTATTAAAAATGTAAATAAACAATTATTTTATGAGGTTTGCATTGTGCTCTACATTAGTAGTACGAGTAATAGTAGTTAGTGTGACCGTACGTCGTTCTCCAGCAGGTTAAACATGCTCTGCTCCGCCACCTCTTTAGACTCGTCAAATTTCTCCAGCGCCTGCTTGATCTCGTCGTCCGTCACTTTCCCCTGACGCTTCTTCTTATAATCGAAGTCCAGACGACGACCTTCCATCTTCTTCAGATGGTGCTGCAGGAGAAACACACACGTTTACACGCGTTCATCCCTCTTTCTCTCTGGGTTAACAGACTCAAACCACACCTGAATCTCTTTGAGGTCTTTCTCGTGCAGGTTCTGCAGCGGGTCGATG
This sequence comes from Hypophthalmichthys nobilis, assembly GCA_037950665.1. Classification (NCBI taxonomy): domain Eukaryota; kingdom Metazoa; phylum Chordata; class Actinopteri; order Cypriniformes; family Xenocyprididae; genus Hypophthalmichthys; species Hypophthalmichthys nobilis. Next base: position 29,502,271 of record CM075485.1, read on the forward strand.
AAGTTCTGTTTGACGTTTATATCTAAAGCGTCTTTCACCTCACCGAGCTCACGCATGGATTCACCGGCGTCCAGCAGAGCCAAACCTGAACACACAGACACAATTGAACATCTCCTTAAAAATTAATACTATTTTTCCAACATAAGTTTGCAACTGATTCAATATATCTCTAACATGACAAATTTCTGAAGTTGTTTTCTACGCGGTAAAGATTCATGACTTATTTCGAGTCATGACAGACTCTTTCTCATCACAAACTCAACATGGTTGACTGAATGCTGTTATTTATCCAGGAATCCAAGAGTTACCGAAGCTGGACTCTTCTCCGAGCTCACGGCCGAACCTCGTCATGGCGTCGCCCAGCACCGTCTCAGCCTGCGGGTAACCTGGACCCTTATCCTGACCGCGGATCTTAGACATGGTGTTGATCATGCTCAGACGCGCCCTGGACGCTGAAACACACACATGTTCAGAAGAGCTGCTGATCTACAGAATCTCACACACACACTCGCTCACACACACTCACCAGGATTGGGCTGCAGGTATTCTGTGGTTTTGGTCATGATGTCAAGCACCGCTCTGCTCGTGGTGTCCACTTTCTGCACACAAACAAACACACAAGAGTTCACATGTGAAACTGAATATAACCCTGCTGAAAAATCCAGCATTGCTGGTCACCAGTATAAGGTATGTTTTGCATGCTGGTGCTGATATGACTCCAGCAAGACCACAACCAAAATGTGTATGTGTTAAAAGTTGTTGAAGTCTGTTTGAAGTGTTTCATTATATGACTTTTAGTTGGGCACTTGGCTTTGGTTGAATTAATTCTCTTTCAGCAATTGTTAAAAGTGCATATTTCATGCTCCTGACTTTTACTATGTACACATTTTGGGATCAGTGACTGGATTTTGACATAGGAGTTCCCAAATGACCATTAAAGCCTTTAAGAACAGCAACTTTCAATTTTGAGCTTTCATTATCAATAGCTCTTTCTTTATTATCAAGTGCTCTTCTCATAACCCCTGTTAGTGAACAAACTGCTTATGATTACGCTTTTATTTCTTTGTTTTCATATCTCTAAATGTTTTTGTTTTGCAATGTAAACAAGCTCCTTTTAACTCCTTTTAATTCTTTGAAACGTTTCACCTGTTAGAATTTTTACTTTGTTATTAAAGTCCCCCTGTGGTGAAAATCAAGTTTTTAATGTTGTTTATATGTCTATGTGATGCTTTTTTAAGACAAACCATGTGCAAATTCATAAGTCAACATCATTACTGAGTATTTTCTCTTTAAAACTGCAGTAAGTTAAACAGTCTCAAACCCGCGGTTTGAAATCACGAAGGCGGGGCTAATTAGCATATTCATAGGTCTGTGTATATTAAATGAGGCAAGGGTGTAGAGTTACATTAAAGCTATTTTAAGGCATTAAGATTTTTTTTCACAGGAAAAAACATTTAAATATGTAAACTTCAGATGACATTGATTAATAATATAGTCATAACGTCACCTTTTCTATAGTGCTTTATATGATTCAAAGCAGCTTTACTGTAATAACCCACATAACAAAAATATATATTTTTTGCTAACTTTCCCATTAAGTTACTGTTATCACATGTCCCACTGTGAGTGTGTGTGTGTGAGTGTACCTTTTCCATTTCTTTGAAATCATCGTCCAGTTTGGTTCCTTCAGCTCCTCCCACCTTCTCACTGACTTTCTACAGGTGAGAAAACACACAATATAAACGCTCCTGTCGTGAGGCGGAATACACTGCAAAAAATGATTTTCTTACGCTGTATTTTTGTCTCGTTTTCCAGAAATATCTAAGCATTCGGTAACACTTTACAATAAGCTTGTTAACATAAACCAACAATGAAAAACACTTCCAAAGCATTTAATAATCTTAGTTAATGTTAATTTCAGCATTTACTAATACAATATTGAAATCAAAAGTTGTATCTGTTAATATTATTTAATGAACCCAAGCTAGCATGAACTGTTTTTATTCACTAACATTAACAAAGATTATATAATAATAATGTATTGCTTTTAGTTAATTTATGCATTAACTAACATTAACTGACTGTAAAATGTTACCAAGCATGTAATTTTGCATAATAAATGTATCTTGATTGAAGTCGTTTTCTGAATAATTCATCAAAATTAAGTGCGTTTACACTTAAAACATCAACAAATATCTGCCAATTTTACTGACTCCATTGGCAGATATTTTTAAGCTTCATTTTGACACTTTTCTGTTTCAGATTTTAAAGTCGTTTTAAATTTCCAGTAAATGTATCTTGATTTAAGAATGTTTATATGTTTGTATTGGAAGAAACAGTTTCTGCAGTGCGACTGGATGATTGTAAACTGCAGATGCTTCACTCTTATGTTAATTATGGGCTGTTTTCCTCCACAGAACCAGTGAAGATCTTCACAACACAGAAGATAAATGTGATGAAACCCGCTCAAACACTCTAATGATTCATTAACACTGAGTCATTATTACTTTAATATGTGCTGGTGATATTAATCATACACTATATATGATGCTCTTGTTTTATTCCAGGCTCTGAATATCACATGAGGACTGTGAAAGTGATGCTGCGTGAGATGGACTGTGTGCACGAGAGCCAGTTTCCATAGCAACAGCGACCTGATGATACCATCCGACAGAAAATAGAGATGTACGACCCCCATCCGTCGCTCTCATCACATCGGCGCATGTAAGACCGTTACATCATCTGAGCTGATTTCTGACTCTGAATGTCATTCTTCTATATTATATTTTCAGACTTTTCTGTGTTCATTAGTGTTAAACGTCTCATCTTTTCCACTGTATGAGTTTAGATTTCACTTAAAAGATTAAAACACATCAACATCACAATAACTGTCTGAAACCCAGAAAACAGGAAGTGGAGAAACTGATGACATCACAAAGAACACCTACATCATTCTCAGGAAGCAGTAAGTGTCCGTTCAACAGCTGTGAGTCACATGACCAGATCTCACAGAGACAGACGTCTGATTGAAGGCATTAGTAATTAGTGATCAGAACATCTACTCATTATTGAACAGACTGAACTGTGAACTGTCCAAGAACACATATCCAGTTTACTTGATCAGATATAACAGATATAACAGCACAAACCCTTTAAGAGACGCTTCTATTCAAATACGGAACATCATAAGTGACAGCGTTAGTAGTATAAAATATTGGTCCACATGTACTGTTACATCATCATCAGTCAGAGTGATACTCTGTGACGTGATCGTTGCACATGTCAATCAGACGCTCACTTCCTGTCTAAGTGGGCGATTCTTGATAGTCAAAAGTGTTTCTGCACGAGTGTAACGTACACACATCTCTCTCAGTCATGTCTAGATCAATCCGTCAGTCTGACAGCTACAAACGCCTGTTATGTAAGAAGACTGATATGAACTGAGAGAAGCTCTAACTGTCCGTCCATACTGTGTGTGTGTGTGTGTGTGTGTGTGGACAGTATAAATTAAAGATGTGCAGTGCAGCAGGTTTACTCTGAGCATGAATTATTCATCTCTCTCCTCTTGTACGTGGTTTTCATATGTTAGTCGTATCTCAACACACTCTAGATGTGTTTATGATGTTCAGATCAACACAATCTGTTCACCGTCACAACTTCAACCTACTGTCTATTCTGTGTTTATTTGTATAATATAAAGATAATAATATACATACACAAACGCATACATACACATAAATATATAAAGACACACTGTAAAGACAATTTTTAAAGGCATTAATTAATTATTTAAATATTGATATCACAATATATTTTATAAAATAGTAAGACTGGTATCATGACTGAAATTATAATTATATTAATACATATTAGTAATATCATTTGGTTCTGTTTTGTTTCTCTGCTTTATTTTACTAACAGTATTAATATATTTTTATAAATCAAATTAAGTATTAATATGAATTACCCGAAGCAGATCTATACAGGTGGTCAGGGTAGGGGAGTCACGAAATACTTTGTTGCATATTTAAAATACAAAATTTGAGTAACTGTATTTCATTAGTTACATTCGTGGTAATCAAATTACAGTTACATCCGAAAAGTATTTTAGATTATCAAAGTGATTACTTTGAATTTTAATGTCATTTATTTCATTTAAACATTAATGTAAACTGATTGATGATTCTCCAAATCTGACAGTCTGAAAAATCATCCTAAGCTACATTTCTGCTCATAAGTTCATTCCCCTTGCAGAATGTGCAACATTTTAATAATTTTAACAAAATAAGAGGGATCATAAAAATTGCATGTTATTTTTAACATGTGCTGTCCTGAATAAGCTATTTCACATAACAGATGTTTGCATATACTCCACAAGACCAGCGTTGCCAAGTCCGCGGTTTTCCTGTGGATTTGGGATACTTTAACACTGTTGCAAAAGGTTCTTTTTTATGTCCACGGGACCCCAAATAACATGAGCCCCTGGAATGCAAATTTTACCAAGGGAACCTCACCAAAAATGCAGATTTTACTCCCAGGAATGCGAATTTTACCAGGGACACCACTGTTTTCATATTTTGCAATAGTTGTTTGTGTGTCCCTTTTAATTGTTAAAAAAAAATAAATAAAAAAAAAGGCAATTGCGACTTTTTATTTCGCAATTCTGACTTTTTTCCTTGCAGTTGCGAGTTTGCATCTTACAATTCAGTTTTTTTTTCTCAGAATTGTGAGATGTAAACTTACAATTGCAAGTTATAAAGTCAGAATTGCATGATAAAAACTTGCAATTCTGACTTTTTTTCTCGCAATTGCAAGTTTATATCTCACAATTCTGACTTTATAACTCGCAATTGCAACTTTATATCACGCAATTGACAAAAAATTCAGAATTGTGAGCTAAAAACTCACAATTACCTTTTTTTGGGTTAATCCAAAGTAAAATATTTAGATTGAGTTACAAAACTTGGGTAATCTAACGGAATACGTTATAAAGTACTTTTTAAAGCGTGTATTTTGTAATCTGTAGTGAAATACATTTTAAAAGCCCTGCAGGTGGAGCTGGGGAAGGTGGAGGGTTTCTGAAAGCTGCAGCTGCTACAGCTAATGCTGGTCAGTATTTGAAGGTTGAGCAGCGAGCTCATTGGCTACTGATACAGCAGGAACCAATCAGCTGTGCCCTCTAGAGAATGATGTGATTGTGAGCAGATTGAGTTAAGGACTTCGCCATCTAGAGTTTCATGACAGAACTTTGTATTTAACTAATGGAACATTATTGTAAATTGTCACCATAATAAATTGAATAGTTATACAATTATTAAAATATTATAATAAATATTTATTACATTTATTAATTTAATGTTCCAAATAATGTTCACAGCACATTTTTTTGTGACATCATCTCGTCTTGTTTAAACACACTCACACACACACACACACACACACACACACAATGTGTGCAAGCATCCAGTTTCACACACTAATCTTTCCAGATCTCGAAGCATCATGAGTGATTCTAGACTCTCTTCAGCCCTAAAGATCCCTCAGTTCCTCTGTTTCTTCTTCTGCTGTTTGTCTGATGAATTCAACATTCAAAATTTATTACCAATGCAACTTTAATTACTAGTGAAGACTGAACTAACCACCAATGTGACATTGTTTCTGTTCCCTTTGAGTATTGATTCATGTTGACGTGTGCGCAGTAAGGACAGAGTATTGATTCACATTTCTATTTCTGGTGGGCCGGGAGGCGGGAGCTATTTTAAACAAACATGTGCCATGGCATGTATTATCAATAATCCTTACTTGTAAGTCACTTTAATAAAAGCATATGCTAAATGAATAAATGTAGTCTTTGATGTGACAAATTGACAATCATCATTATAACAACCCTCACATGAGAAAACTGAAATGCAATAAAAATGTCATAAATGTTTGTTTTCTCTGGCAGCAGTGATTTTGTATGTTGATTTCAGAGTAATTTTAATACTATTATTAATTTCTAAAACCATTTAAATTTATATTGTGAAAGATTTTTTTTAGTTTGGATTTCAAAAGTATGATGTGTCACGAACTGTTTTTCCTTGTACAACAAAGGTGTGAATGTTTAATGTTTAAAATAGAATTTTTATATTCGAGACTTTAAGGTTTGTGTTTACACTGAAAGTGACTTTTTTAAAAAATAAAATAAACCCAGATATTTGTCTCTTTCTCCTCAGGTGAGCATCATTTCAGCGCGCGCGGCCGATTACATAACGCGCGTGAATATTTGAGATCACGTGACGGTGTCTGGTCACCCGCAGGTCTCGCGCTGTTTTCATACATTCAAAAACGACCACACTAACCGTCTGACTGCAGATAAGCGTCAACAAACTCGTTTTCTGAATTCTGACTCAAATGAAGAGTGTGATGATTGATGACTGATGGTTTCATAGAGACCAAACCCATCGTGTCATCATCATCATCATCATCATCATCACCGCGAATAACGGACGGATTCAGCTCTTACCTGAGTCGCTTTGTGAAACTGCTTTTTCAGCCCCGCCACAGACATTTCCGCTCTTTGTTTATTCTCTTTCGCTCCTCTTTAATGAATGAGTTTTTTAGAGGCTTTTGAGGTAAAAAATAATATCCGTTACGGTCGCGCGGACTCGCCGAGTGTCTGGACCGATGATCGCGCGCGTGACGTCACACGACCCGCCCTGAGCGCGCGCGGATGGTGAGCCGCAGAAGAATCAGATATGAACCAATAAATCATCGTGTGTAAGTATTTGAGCCTCAGAAAGACTCGCGTGGCGGTTTCTGGATGTTTTCAGCACCGCGGACAGCAGCTGCATCACATGAGCTCTGAAGACACGTCATGAGCATCATATAATCACTTCTCTTGAGGGAGACCGGGGCTAGTTGTCACATAGAGGCAGTTTAATAAGTTGAGTGCATAAGTTTGCATACACCGTTTGTCTCTCTTAATTATAATTTTACAAATATGCGATACAAATTGGGTCTTTTATTAGTAGCAACAAATTCGTCAACATTTCATTAATTAACATGAACAATTAAAAAATACTTCTAAAGCATTTAATAATCTTAGTTGATATTAATTTCAACATTTACTAATACATTAATAAAATTAAAATACAATTCAGTTATTATTGTGTTTTGTGAAATCTGTTATGTGAAATAGCTTCATCAGGGCAGTATTAACACAACAACATGCAATTCTTATGATCCGTTTCTTTTTTATTATTATTAAACATGTTGCAGATTCTGAAAAGGGGTGCAAATGTATGCACTCAACTGTGTCACGGTGGGGTTTAAAATTTTACCTTGAAAATCTAGTCATCTTATACCTGAAAATCAACAAAACACGAAACTGTGTAAATTGTCAATTTATATAAACATTAAATAAATGTAAAACTCTTCTAAATTAGTGTTTTTGTGGTGTTTCGGTCATGTTTTTTGAATGTATTCAGTGAATCAGACCGACATGCTTTTAATAACCAAAAAGACACTCATTGGACTCGGGCGCCACCTATTGGTATAATGACGTAAACTACAGAAACAGCCGCAAAGAATATGATCAAGTGCAGTTGGATTCAGAAGAATCGAGTGTGTGCCTACTTTCTCCACTCACCAGCCTTTACGTCATCAGGTAGACGGCGAGCAGCGGGAGTTTATTTCTGTCAATGACATTCAGGAAGATGTCATTTTCATTTATCTGATAAATTATGCTGCTGGAAAATTTCAGTGTTCTAAACTATGTTTTGCAGAGGCAACTTCTCTGAAAGTTGATCATGTTGACATCCGTACTCGCGCTTTTTCAAAGACGTCAGTTAGAAAACGGGCGGGATTTTACCTCGTTACCGTGCACGCACACGGAAAGGTGTTGATTATTTTTAAAATTTAACAGTATATAGACCAGGGGTGTCCAAACTTTTTTAAAAGGGGACCAGATTCTATGTTGTGGACACCAATATATATATACATTACATGTTTTGTTTCTTGAAAACATGATAGATTTGACAATCTTGAGCTGACAGTAGAGTAGCTTGAGATAGGACACAGATGTAAATTTAATACACAAACATCTGTAAAACTTTTAACAACCTTGTTTAAAGGGTGGAATTTAAATATTATTACTGAGTTAGAACTCTATTCGTATTTAAATTAACAAGTACTCTATTTAGATCACCACAGGTTAAACCACACATGGCACCTCACTAAATGGTAAAAAGTAAAAAATATTGTTTCTATATCTAGAATGGTTTTATGTTATTTAGTCTATTGTTACACCTGGCTCAAAGGTGTAACATTAAGGGAGACAACACGGCGGAATAACTTCAAACGTAATATTTATTAACCAAAATAACATAATCAAAAAGTCAGTATCAGTAGAGTCAATCAGTATGAACTTCGCGTGAATGGTTGCATCAATTGAAATGTTGTCAGTACAAATGAATGAATGGATGGATGTAAAACAAAATACAAAATAACAATATTAGAGCGCGGTCCTGGCGAACTGCTCCCAAACAGGAGCTGAGCAGCCGCCCCAATGAACTCCCGTACCATGTTTAAATAAGGCCCATGATGAGGAACAGGTGTACTGAAGTCACGCCCCAATCACATGACCTGCAACAAAGGAAAAACCAAAAACACCCAAACCAACACAATCCTAACACTATTATCACATTTAATATAAATAAAAATGCACAAAACTGCAAGTTTATGACAAAAATAGTCACTTGGCCTTTACTACTCATTTAATACCTCCACATTAAAAATTAAATAAAATGAGAGATTAACCTACATTTCTGACAAAATACCACGGTTACAGTTAGTGTTACCACAGTAAATCCATGATAAATGTTGGTGAATTGTTGGTTGAAATGTATTCTAACTGGATCGGCTCAATGTTTCTCCTGATTTGCACGTTAGTGTTGTTGATTAAGTTAGCGCTGTTTCAACTGGCTTTAAACTAAATTAAATCACAGAGAGATTTGCAGCTTGTACCGGAGACCCCTAAGCCGAACTTGAACACTTCTCACTGGCTATTTAGTGGTCATGTGATCGAGACACTCAGCAAATAAACACATTTGTGAGCTCGTGAGTCGCACCCTGTGCAGTGCGCACAAGTAGCGCTGTTTTGTTCCGCTTTTGACGCGTTAATTTTCTTGACCTAAAATCTAGTCCTGCCACCTTGTGTTGACATTGTGAAACTGCACAATTTGTAAATTATGCGTGGCGTGCCACATATATTTTAATAGACAAGCTGCGGGCCGTTTGAAATTCATCCCGGGCCGCATTTGGCCCACGGGCCAGACTTTGGACACCCCTTTTCACAGACTGTGATGACGCGTTCAATATCGTAAATTCTGCAAAGTTTTTTATATTTTCATTTTTTTTAAAAAAATGTATGAACATTTATAAGACTGTATTAAGTATATTACCATTGCATTACCATTAAATTACAAAAAAATAATTAACACTGCTGTGAGGGTGTTTCTAATACAGCGGCTATGGAAGTGATGGTAAAAATGACATCTTTCTCTCTTCTGACTGCCATTTTCAATCGCTCTCTATTTTTTCCTCTTTTTGAAAGTTATGAAAACACTATTGTGGAGTTTTTCTTTTGCTATTTGTGCAAATGGAAACACAAAAAATATATTTAATGAAGTCTCTCATTCACCGCTATAATATTTTACCCAACTATGACGACTTCCGCTTCTGAGAAACCCGGAAATGTGAAAAGGGTCTATTAACTTTCAAAATGGATCAAGTGCTGGGCTCCTGAAACATAAATTACTACGTTCATCATTACTAACTGATTGTAATTACTGACAACGTGTAATTCGAGGTACAGTATATGTAAAACACATTCCCTTTTTAGGATTGTAAAATACATATTTTAATTAAAAAATATATACATTAGATTCTTAAGCCACAAACATGAAAACCTGTTAACTGTTCAGTTGAAACAGAAAAACTTATATCTTTGGAAAGTCGGTTGAATTTACACATTTACACATTTACTTAAAACAAGAAAGATAACATTAGTTTGACTTTACAGTGAGCATCCAGTAGATCAGAGAGCAGCATCACTGTTTAGTAGGGTGGCACAGTACATGAAAAAACACCTGCCGAACCGGTTAAGCTTGTCTCGGTTCGAATCGTGTGTCTGTGCATACGATTCGACGCTTATGCGCAATGTAGCCCGTGCTCAGACAGTTTACGCCTCAGACAGTTTAGCGAACATACATATAGAACAGTAAAGTGGAGTAAGAGAGTGCTGCAGAAGCGGCAAGTGGAGGAGATAATGAAGGCTGCCCAGAGTTGGCGGATGCGCCAGCGTCGTTCAAATCGGTGTGTGGGAACATTTTGGATTTCATGTTACTTACGATGACAATGGAAATAAAACAGTAGATAGAACTGCGACTGTGTGCAAGCATTGTGCAAAATGCATTCAATATGCTAATGGCAACACTTCTAATATGACAATTCATTTGAGAAGACATCACGCCAATGTGCGATAAGCACAAACAGGAGAGAGCCGGTTAGGAAACTTCTACTGTCCGCAGCATTTAAGCAACCTCTCAGTGATAAGTCGGACAGGGCAATAGCCTACTAAACTAAAGCATTGGGGATGTTTATAGCAAAGATATGCAACCGTGCAGCGTGATTGAGTGTGAAGGATTTGCGTCAGCTGATGAATGTACTCGAGCGCGGTATAATATTCCCTCTCGCCGACGCCCGGCACCACTGTAATTCCAAAACTGTATGTGAGACACGAGGAGAAATTGAAAAAGAATTGTCGACACAGCCCATGTAGCTCTCACTACAGATGGATGGACCTCCAGGGCCACTGAAAGTTTTCTCACGGTGACCGCTCACTATATTACTTTGGAGTGGGAAATGAGAAGCTGCGTTTACAAACACACCCCATTTATGAAAGTCATACCAGTGAGCATCTCTCTGAAATGCTGACAGACACGGTGGCAGAATGGAAACTGGAGAAGGTAAACAGCATAATTCCTGTTACTACAGATAATGCTAAACATATAGTGAATGCTACTCGATTTAGCAGCGGGACTTACAAAATGTTAATACTGTATCCTAAATTGTGGATAATTAAGCCAATAAGCTATATATCATATGCTGAAGGAAATTTCTGGAGTGTTAAAGATTAAAAGAAAAAATAACAAGAACACGTACAGAACCGAAAACCGTGACCTAAAACCGTGATACGAACCGAACTGTGGGTTTTGTGAACCGTGCCACCCTACTGTTTAGTGTCCTGGTTATAGTTCAGATTGAGTTCTCTCTGGTGTGATGGGTTTGAACTTAGAGCTGAAATCAGAGCAGCACATCCTTTCTCTCTAATATTGCAGTGAGACAACCTGCAGAGACAAAGAGAAAAACTCAAATCACTTTATCCAGCAGGAGGAATGTGAGAATATATGTCTGGTTTACATGAGTTGCGTCCTAAATGACACACTATAAACTATGCACTTATACACTATGTACTTTTGCACTATGTACTCATCCGTGTAGTGTGTGCATTTTATAATGTTATTTTGTCATTCAGCAGAGTCTGAAAGCCCCTACCCCTCCGCTATGTAATAAAAGCTGTGACAGTTGAGTGCATGAAGTGTACAACATTCCACACTTCATTTTTTTTTTTTTTTTTTTTTTTGTCAATTTAGTGCATCATCCGGGTATTTAAAGTGCACTTTTTCTTTTTGGAATTTTCAGTGTGAACACACTACTCACTATTTATACTTAAAAACGTCATAGAATACCTCATAAGTACACAAATTGGGATGCACAAATAGTTAATAATAAAGCTGTAGTGATAATGGTCTTAATAGTAGTAATATTAAGTAGTAATGGTCATAACAGGAATGTAGTGGTGCAAAAAAGTTCAAGTATGCATCTTGTTGTTTGTATAAAGTCCAGAGTTTAGCAAATTAAGATATTTAGCACTTTCTGGAGACAGATAAGCTGTAGTGTCCATGTGTGCTGCCGCCTCCCCTTGACAGACACTTTTTCATCAGGCAAATTAAGTTAACTTCAAATTCAAGCTAAAGAAGTTTAGCTAAATGCATCACTGTGCCTTGTTTTAATTCGATAATGATAGTGATAATACTATATCACTCACTCTAGTTTCTCCAGTTTACAGCGTGGGTTCTTTAGTAGAACAGACAAAAGCTTCACTCCTATATCTCCTGGTTCATTGTAGTTCAGATTGAGTTCTCTCAGATGTGAGGGGTTTGATCTCAGCACTAAAGCCAGAGCAGCACAACCTTCCTCTCCAATACTGCAGCACTCCAACCTGAGGACAGAAAGACACTTACAGCTGATCACTCATAAATTATAAATATACCTCCATCCAATGCTAATGTTATGATTCTTCACCAGCATTGTTTTTAGATAGTTATAAGTTTTGCTTTAGCGTGTCAGTAGGAATTATCAGTTTACATTTTCGAACATTATTTTGCCATATAATCCAGTGATATTTTTGTCCAACTGTATGGTTCACACATATATCTGATCTCACCATCATCAAGTCTGTCTGGGTTTAGAGACATGAAATATCACTCACTGTAGTTTCTCCAATTTACAGTGCTGATCTCCCAGTAAGTCATAGAGTAGCTTTACTCCTAAGAATCCTGGAATATTAGAGTTCATATTGAGTTCCCTTATGTGTGAGGGGTTTGATCTCAGACCTGAAACCAGAACAGCAAAACCTTTCTCACTAATATTGCAGTCATCAAGCCTGCAGAGAGAAGGAGAAAAATACCTCAACATTAATGCATATCAACAGGAGTGAGTGACACAATGTATGAAAACTTGTTTAAAATCGTGATATGTTACTCACTGTAGTTTCTCAAGTTTACACAGTGGATCCTTCAGGAGATCAAACAGCATCTTCACTCCCGAGTCTCCAGGTTCGTTCCTGCTCAGATTGAGTTCTCTCAGATGTGACGGGTTCAATTTCAGACCTGAAACCAGGGCAGCGAAACCTTCCTCACCGATACTGCAGTATTCCAGCCTGCAAAGAGAAAGAGAAATTCTCCTCATGCTTAAGCTCAATACAAGATCAGTGAGATTCAGAACTGTAATCCTGCAGTTTGCCTTTTCTGCAGCACTAAAAGAAACTGCAAAAGTAATGACTCCAAACATGCACTGTTCAGGTCATACAGGCAGTTCTGCACCAAGTAAAAGTCCCTTTAAGGTAAGCCATTTCACTTGGCGACCATCTTTGAAACACCTCTCGCACAGGTATTTCAATCATACAAGGACAAAAAAAGTTAAAAATCTGATAAATCTAATCTGGCTGTCCTGATACAAGAGTCACAAGGAAATAATATCACAAGGAAACTCTGCAATCCAAATTCAAATAAAATAAAATATTTAATACTCAAAATATTGACATATTAAATTAATAACCATGATTCATTCATTTTTTATTGACGCTTTAAGAACTGATGAAACTGTCTAAGAACTGTTCAATAAAAACAATAGTTATTGAAGGAAAATAAAAAGAAATTTGAGTTTTCAGTTAACATTTTGATTTTGTGTCTTTTTAGTATTTTAAATTAGATTAGAGTAATTTTGTTTTAACATACTGATAATCATTTATTAATTCAAGTCAAGTCATCCTGGGTTGAGAACCACCGAAATATACATGTTTGTTTGAAACAAACACTTCCTGCTGATGCTGGTATGGTACACTGATATTTTCCACACACAAAAAAAGAAAAAAACACTAAAATAAAATCACTTACTGTAGTTTCTCCAGTTTACAGTTTGGAGCTTCACTCCTGAATCTCCTGGTTCGTTGTTGTTTAGATTGAGTTCTCTCAGATGTGAAGGGTTTGATATCAGTGCTAAAGCCAGAGCAGCACAACCTTCCTCTCCAATACTGCAGTCATACAGCCTACAGACAGAAAAGACATTCAGTGTGTATGTACACGTGTGATAAAGTAAGTTTTGGCTTTCAAAATCACATTTTGAATTGCAATTTTTATCAAAATAATTGCAATTGTGTAGTCCTACAAAATACTGATGTTGATGATGAACCGAACATACAGTAACCACAATATCAGTCCACTGAAATGATTTTTCATTGTGTGTTATGGGGTTTATGTATGGTTATTATAAAAAAAAAATGTAGAGAAGAAAGTTACGGTTAGACTTTATTTCAGTAGTCCACTTTAGACATTCTACTAAATATAGGTAACTTTGCAACTACATGTCAACTAACTCTCAGAGTATTAGTAGACTGTTCCGTTAGGGTTAAGGTTAGTAAAATAAGTTGACATATAGTTGCAATGTTACATCTATCGAAAAAAAGTATTACCTTAAATATATACAAAAATATGAAAAAACAAATATAAATGATATTTAAGATATCACTTACTGTAGTTTCTCCAGTTTACAGTGTGGGTCCTTCAGTAGATCAGACAGAAGCTTCACTGCTGAATATCCCGGTTTATTCCAACTCAGATTGAGTTCTCTCAGATGTGATGGGTTTGATATAAGAGATGAAGCCAGAGAAGCACAACCTTCCTCTCCAATGCCATTGTATTCCAGCCTGCAGAGAAGAGAATGACTAAAATTTACTGTTCAACACAAATTCTACATTTAATATAAAATGAAGAATGAAACATTTAAAAATATAAGACTAATTGATTTGATAAAATGATTAACTATCATCACTCACTCGAGTTTCTCCAGTTTACAATGTGGGTCCTTCAGTAGAACAGACAGAAGCTTCACTCCTAAATCTCCTGGTTCATTGTAGTTCAGATTGAGTTCTTTAACATGTCACGGGTTTGATAACAGAACTAAAACCAGGGCAGCACAACCTTCCTCTCCAATACTGCAGCACTCCAACCTGAGGAGAGAAACACACTCAGTGTGTGTTCACACTTGTAGTTCACTTCTCTTGGTTCTTTTGGTCCGGGCCCAAAAAGAAAATAATACGTTTAGTCCTGGTTCACTTAGCCTTTACACTGTCATTTTTAACACCAGACTTAAAGATATAAAACAACAACAACAAAAAAACATATACGTATGACATATATTTTGTGGCAGAACACCTAAAACAATGCTGTGTGCTGGGCTAAATGCTTCTATGTGTAT
Organism: Hypophthalmichthys nobilis; assembly: GCA_037950665.1. Taxonomy (NCBI): domain Eukaryota; kingdom Metazoa; phylum Chordata; class Actinopteri; order Cypriniformes; family Xenocyprididae; genus Hypophthalmichthys; species Hypophthalmichthys nobilis. The sequence goes on from CM075485.1 coordinate 29,517,412, forward strand.
ATATAATGGTATTTTTACCATCTGAGATCTTGTGAAGAGCTTATAAAATGTGCAGAGTCAAAACAGCAGCAGGAATGCCTCTTTTACACACACAAATGAACATGTGCTACAAGGAGACGCATTTCCAATCCCTGTACCAAACTGTAATTGGAAATATTGCGACTATGACAAGAAGAACCAGGAATTTGTGGGCATGCTGTCCTTTTTAGGGTTGTATTTTGTGAAATAACGTCCTGTTTTTGGTCCATTTAGATGCCTGTGGTCCATGTTGCATTCATATTTCAGACGAACCACACCAGAGTACATCTGGAAGTGGACCGAGACCCACATTTTCAGCGATCTTGATCCGCTTGTTTGGTGCATACCAGAGTTCGGATGGCAGCATTCGCACTTATTTAAATGAACTGCACTAACATAGCAATTGCACCAGAGTTTGCTTTAGTCCAACCAAACCTGCCAAGTGTGAATACACCCTTACAGCTCAACACTCATATTCTGATTCTGAAAATTAACAGACAAGTTACTTAAGAGACCAGTTAAACATTTAGAAATGTAGGCTGTCGTTAACAGTACCTTAACTAAAGTACTTGGAAAGAAACATTAACTCCAACATTCATATTTATGGGCTACCAGAAACATCAGCTTTCACATCTAGTTCAAATGTATTTCTTTAAGGAACGTTAGCGATGCTATGCATTTTGCAGCCCTGAATATGAAACATCACTCACTGTAGTATTTCCAGTTTACAGTGTGGGTCCTTCAGTAGATCAGACAAAAGCTTCACTCCTGAATCTCCTGGTTTGTTCCAGCTCAGATTAAGTTCTCTTATATGTGAGGGGTTTGATTTCAGACCTGAAAGCAAAGCTGCAAAACTTTCCTCTCTAATACTGCAGTCATCAAGCCTGCAGACAGAAAAAGAAAAACACCTCATACTTGAGGCTCTTGCCGACATTTGCACCGGGAACAAACATTTTCCTGATGACAAAATGACAATTATTTTTCTTCTCATCAAGCAACAACACATAAGCATTAATTTTCCATTCATAATTAGCTATAATTATATGAATGGTTTATGTTTAAAAGATTGTATTGTTTATGACTGAGAGTCAAGGAGTCAGATTGCTGATTAACAAACTATAATTATAAGAGATAATTATATCTCTGCCCTTTGGTGAAGGGTTATTATTGTTAACTACAGCTATAACCATAACCAGGAAAAAACAAAACAACAACAAAAAACATTTTTGTTACTTCAATTTGTTAAAGGGTTAGTTCACACAAAAATGAAATTTGAAAGATGAACAAAGGTCTTACGGGTTTGGGACGACATGAGGGTAAGTACTTAATGACAGAAAATTCATTTTTTGGTGAACTAACCATTTAACATTAGTTAATGCATTACTAACAATGAGCAATATAATTCTAAAGCATTTATTAATCTTTGTTAATTTTAGTGAGTAAAAATATAATAGTTAATCATTTATTTATTTATTTATTTATACGTTTATTTTAGTTCACAATGCATTACCTAATATTAACAAATACAACTTTTAATTTTAAAAAATGTATTAGTAAACGTTAAAATTGTGAGATATTTATGAATTTGATTATGTGCTTATCCATTTGGTTGTGAGTGCAGTGCACATAGAGACTCTGCCCACATGCTCTTCTGATTGGCTGTGATTTTGGATTGATTTGGTTGCGAGTGCTGTGCACTTGCAGAGAGACTCCACACCCTCTTCTGATTGGCTGTGATTTTTTATTGATTTGGTTGCACTTGCAGAGAGACTCGGCCCCCCCACACTCTTCTGATTGGCTGTGACATTTGATTTATTTGGTTGCAAATACAGTGTGCTTGCAAAGAGACTCCGCCCACATGCTCTTCTGACTGGCTGTGATTTTGGATTGATTTTATAATGTCTCAAAGTCGTGTCGTGTCTGGTGTCTACAAATCTTTTCACATCCTGTTAAGATATGGTGTAACAATGACACTGAAATTATGTTCACTGTCCTGCAGAGTTTAGGGCAGTGAATATACTTTTTTTTTTTTTTTTTTTTTTTTGCATTGCCTCATTTTAAACATTTTTGCTTAAAATAATGAGTTAACTTTGTTAGCTCTAATGATGAAATATCACTCACTGTACAGTATCACTTACTGTAGTTTACTGTAGTTTACAGTGTGGGTCCTTCAGTAGATCAGTGAGAAGCTTCACTCCTGAATCTCCTGGTTCATTATTGTTCAGATTAAGTTCTCTCAGATGTGATGGGTTTGATATCAGCGCTAAAGCCAGAGCAGCACAACCTTCCTCTCCAATACTGCAGTTATACAGCCTACAGAGAGAAGAAACGCTCTGTGCTTACATGTACGGCTCAACACACACACATAAAGTTGTATTGCTGCTTAAAATGTGAATGCAACTATTTTTGTGTATTTGTTGTGAAATAATGTATGAAAAATGACTCAACACATCCAAAATTACTCACTGTAGTTTCTCTAGTTTACAATGCGGATCTTCCAGTAGAACAGACAAAAGCTTAATTGCTGAATATCCTGGTTTATTAGAGTTCAGATTGACTTCTCTCAGATGTGAGGGGTTTGATATCAGACCTGAAACCAGAGCAGCACAACTGTCCTCTCGAATATTGCAGTTACACAACCTGCAGAAACATTTGCATTAAATTTCAAATTATTTATATTGAGCACACATGTAATATCAGAACATAAAAACAAAGAAATGTAATAAAAACTGGATTGAAACACACTTCGCAATAGAGAGCATTAGTGCTGCACACTTTTTCAGTGCTGTTGGTTCCAGAATTATAATATTTATATTTATAATAATTATAATAATATTCATAAAAATTATAATTAAAATATTTTTTTCATTAATTTTTCCCATAGGGATTTAAAATATCTTCATTTAAACCATTATAAGCCATGAACCAAATCAACCAGCTAAGAGGAGAATCAGAATATTACAAAATTTGATTTGAAACAAAAAAAGTACTTGAAACACTGTCTCGATTATGTTATTCACAATTCTTCATGGGAATGGGCAGAGCTAACAAGATCTTTTGACATGTTTTGCTTGTCTTGACTCTGCATCATAGGTAACGTAGCTCACAGTAGATCTAACTTGAACAGTATATAAGTTATCATTAAAATTAACTTCCTTTTGGAGGAAATTAATGAGTTTGTACTTCTAGAGCCCAACTGTTGCACTCTATTAAAAAAGGCATCCACACAGATGCACACTGCCAAACATACTTATACAATTGATCTTACTTCAATATCTCCAGTTTACAGTGAGGACTCTTCAGTCCCGCAGAGAAAAGCTGTACTCCTGAGACCTGGAGGTTGTTGTCACTGAGGTCCAGCTCTCTCAGACGTGAAGAGTTTGAGCTGAGCACAAAGGCCAGGGCTGAACAGATTTGATCTGTAAGATTACAACCCCTCAGACTGGGAGAGAAAGAACATTTCTGTACTGTTATCTCCAATAACAGCAAACAGTATAGATTTGCAAGGACACTAACTTTAACCAGTTCATATGATCCTTAAATATGACCCTACTTTCTGACCCTCAGACTATTTAAACCTGTGCTTATAAGTGTGCTAATAAATAAATGTGAGAAAAAGTGGGAACAATAGCAAAAAGTTTAATCCATATGTTTTGATCAAATCTGTGTCAAATACTTTCTTTGTAAACAGATGATTTGTTCCCAAATTGTTTAAAATTGTGTCAGCTAGCTGATACCATTTTATGTGACTCTAGAGAGCAGTCCACATTTTTCCCACCAAAACTGTTGATGAATTTGATCAAGTGTCATTCTGTTCTTTTTATTTCTTTATACAAGCAACTAAATACTACAATATACTCACTCTGCTTTTCTGGAAGCTTTGACCACTGGCAGCAGCCTCAGAAGACACTCCTCTGATAGATCATATTCCCTCAGTTTAAACTCATCCAGGTCCTCTGTCGAGTTCAGCAGTACAAACACCAGTGCTGACCACTGGGCCGGAGAGAGCTTGACTCCACAGAGGCGATGGGTGCCTGTGCTGCGGCTCAGGTACGTCTGGACCTCCTGCAGCAGGGAATGATCATTCAGCTCGTTCAGACAGTGAAACAGATTGATGGTCTTCTCTGGGGAAGTATTCTCTCTGATTTTACTCTTAATGTACTCGACCGTTTCCCGTGTGCAACTGGAGCTTCCTCTAGGTGTGAATAATCCCCGCAGGAGAGTCTGATTGGACTCCAGCGAAAGTCCCAGAAGGAAGCGGAGGAAGAGATCTAGGTGTCCGTTCTCACTCTGCAAGGCCCTGTCCACTTCGCTTTTCATAAAATCTGTAATTGAGCACTCATTATTGTCCTGAGCAAAGGATAGGAACTTATACAAGGCAGCGAGAAACTCTTGAACGCTCAGATGAATGAAACTAAACACCTTCTCTAACTGCAGTCCAAACTCCTCTCTGAATATCTGGGTACAAACTCCAGAGTACACAGACGCTTCTCGGACATCAATGCCACACTTTCTCAGATCCTCCTCATAGAAGATCAGGTTCCCCTTTTCAAGTTGTTCAAAAGCCAGTTTCCCAAGTGACAAGATGCTCTTTCTGATCTCCTGAAGATCACTTTTCCCATCATACTTCTGGGTCTTCAGTTTGGTCTGGACGATCAGCAGGTGTGTGAACAATTGAGTGAGAGTCTTGGGAATCTCTGCATCATCTGCTTCACCAATCTTCTCCAGAACAGTGGCGGAAATCCAGCAGAACACTGGGATACGGCACATGACGTGCAGGCTCCTCAACGATTGGACATGTGCGATGATCCTACTAGCCAGACGCTGATCTTTTATCCTTTTCCGAAAATACTCAGCCTTCTGAGGCTCTCTGAACCCTTGGACCTCTGTGACCTGGTCGACACACTCTGGAGAGATCTGACTGGCTGCAGCTGGTCGTGTGGTTATCCAGAGACGAGCAGAAGGAAGCAGGTTTCCTCTAATGAGGTTGGTCAGCAGCACGTCCACTGAAGCCGATTCGTTCACATCCCACAAAATCTCATTGTTCTGGAAATCCAGAGGAAGACGCCACTCATCCAGACCGTCAAAGATGAAGATTGTTTTGAACTCATTATATTCTATTGGTTTCAGTTCTGCGAAAAAACAACGGAGAAGCTCCATCAGACTCATCCGCTTCTCCTTCATCAAATTCAGGTCGCGGAAAGGAAGCGGAAATATGAAGTGAACATCCTGATTGGCTTTTCCTTCAGCCCAGTCCAGGACGAACTTCTGCACAGAAGCGGTTTTTCCAATTCCGGCAACTCCTTTGGTTAGAACCGTCCTGATGGCTTTGTCTCGTCCAGGTAAGGGTTTGAAGATGTCATTACATCTGATCAGTGTATCTAGACCTTTGGACGACGAGGTCTCGATCTGTCTCACCTCATGCTCGTCGTTGATGTCTCCAGTCCCACCCTCTGTTATGTAAATCTCTGTGTAGATCTCGTTCAGAAGTGTTGCGTTCCCTCCATTGGAGACTCCTTCGCTGATTCTCTGAAATTTCTGTTTCAGTCTGGATTTCAGTTGTTGCTGACTCACTGAGATCAGCTCTGCAATATGCAACAGAATCAATGTTTTTTGTTGAATTCTGAAATTGCTATAAGTAGACCATTAAAGGAACACTCCACTTTTTTTGAAAATAGGCTCATTTTCCAACTCCCCTAGAGTTAAATAGTTGAGTTTTACCGTTTTCAAATCCATTCAGCCGATCTCCGGGTCTGGTGGTACCACTTTTGGCATTGCTTAGCATAGTTCATTGAATCGGATTAGACCGCTAGCATCTCACTCAAAAAAATAACCAAAGAGTTTCGGTCTTAGTACACGATGTAACTACAGAAAAGTCAAGTTTTAAATAGGAAAAATATCAAAACTCTTCAGTCACTTGTTTTTTAGCGAGATGCTAACGGTCTAATCAGATTCAATGAACTATGCTAAGCTATGCTAACAGTGGTACCGCCAGACCCGGAGATCGGCTGAATGGATTCGAAAACTGTAAATCTCAACTGTTTAACTCTAGGGGAGTTGGAAAATGAGCCTATTGTCAAAAATGTGGAGTGTTCCTTAAATGAACAGAAAAACAAATCATTATGAATCTGTGAAAAAACAGACTCAAAAGTTTAACCCTACAAAGTCTACTATATCATAGTGTATATGATATGTGAAGTCCTCTAAATGATCAAAACTTTTCTGAAAAACATGTCGCACATGATCTACTACATGCCTCAGCACAAAGAGTTTCAAATGGGTCTCGTACTGGTCTGTAGTGTGTTAGCGAGGTCTGTCTGGTTCATCTTCTGCAGGACATGAAGCGAGATCTTCAGAACTCCCTCACTCACTCGGTTCTGACCCTCATCCTCCTCCTCTCTCACAGAGCATGCTGGGAAATCTGGCCTCAGCAGTTTCTTGAGCCTTCTCAGCTCTTTCTTCATCAAAGAGATGTTTGTGTCCTCAAGCTCCTGAAATTGGAAATCACTGCGATTATTTAAACATTGAGCACTTCTGAATAACACATTTTAAATATATCTAAACCATACTCTTAGAAAACAAGGTTTAGTTGGGTTCTATATAGAACTCTAGGGTTCTTGACTCAATTTTAAGGAACTCTTTATGCCAAAAAGGTTCTGCACAGTGCCACACTTCACTCTAAAACATGCACTGCACACATTTTTTAAATTAAATTAAAGTTCAGTCAAGAGGCCTATAATTCCTATAGTATTTGACCAAACACTGAATAAAACTCACCCTGAAGATGGCGTCCAGCGATATCTTGTCATTTGAGGATACTGATCCATTCTGTTTGTTACTGTAGGTGAATATGTAAATATTTACTCAAGCATACAATACGTGACAGTAAATACATTGACTGTGTCCATTCCTCAGTATCAAGTACATGAATAACATTGCAAGCCCTTGATATAATCACTGAAAACATGAGGCCACAATGTAAACCAATTATCCAATAAGTATAATTTAAAGAGGACCTATTATGCCCTTGATATATTCTTGTTGTTTTTGGGTTCTACTAGAACAGGTTGTCCTGCTTGAATGTGCATTATTTTCCTCATATTCTTCATTGTTGCAGATCCTCTCTTGTCAGTAATGCTCTGTTTAGTTCCTGTCTCTATGAAGACCCTCCTTCTGAAAAGCACAGTGTGCTCTGATTGGTCGGCTGGAGCAGTGTGTTGTGATTGGTCAAGCGCGTCCACCGTGTTTGGGAAATATCCTGCCTCTTACCACAACCACCAGTTTCAACACACTACTAACTAACTCAACCAGGCTCTACCCCTTTATTCTGCATGTGAATTATTTAAATGTGGAATATTGTGGCGTGTTCGTTCCCGGAAGAAAACTCAAGATTACAATGGTTTCAGGGAGTTCAGAAACAGTGACACTGATATAGAGAAGAACTCCCACTGGAGGGACTTTGGAACAGCAACATTACACAGTAAAGAAAGATGAACATGGGAAAAAGCAAAATAGGTGCTCTTTAAATAGTTACTAATATCATCTGATAGTCACTAATATCACCTCAGTTTAGCAGAAGAGCCTCCCAAACTGAATTTAGGCGGAGGATCCATTGACGTGTGGGACACACAGCTGGGTTCAGGTGAAGGCGAGACGGATCTCCTTTTAAAAAGCACCCAACAAACAGAAAATAAGTCAAGAGCCGCCATGAGCACAAATGGCAGATATATAAATGCAAAAACTGAGCAGGTGCCATGAGTTAAATGAGCCTAGTTTAATTTTGCAATAAATATTGAAATCGATTGCATCTCATTTGAAGTATTTATTTATTCTATATATAAAAATCTTGAGTTATGTAGGAGTTTACTAAGTTGTAAGTAACTTTGCACTGAATGTAAGGAAATACATAACTGTCTGAAATACATAAATGCAGAGCAGTATTTATTTTACTAATTCTCCAATATGGAATATGGAATACAGCAGGCAATAACAGTGTAACCTCCGTTTAGCAGAACTGAATTTAGGTGGAGGATCCATTGACTCGTCGGACACACAGCTGGGTTCAGGTGAAGGCGAGACGGATCTCCTTCAAAAGCATCCAGAAAAACAACAGGAGTTTAATACTGTTGCTATTTGTGAGTAAAACATAAAAATATTATGTAAATTCATGGGTAGCAAAAAGTCTAAATCCTGAAGAACATTCAGTTATTGAAACAATTTTTTTAACTATTTTATTTAATTATTTGAAAACAAGCAGCTTTTTCATTACAAACTATCGACTATTGTCTTTGACAATGAGGGCCTTTGGAATCAAAAAGGTTGATCGAAACCAAAGTATTGTTCAGTGTAATTTCATGTTAACTAATGCAGTTAACTAATGTTAACAAATGAAACCTGACTGTAAAGTGTCAGCGAAAATAAAAATGTATTGGGTGTCGTCGGCTTTGTTTATGATAACTGGAGCACTGTAGTTTTGTCATGTTTTGACACACACTCATGTCCAGTATTCTTATGGTTATGGTAATGTTAATGAACATTTGGAAATTAATTAATACTTAATAATAAAGTTAATGTTAGCTGTTCCTGGATTTATGACAATAGCCAATGAAATCCACACACTTTCTGCCCTACAAAGTCACACACACTTGCTCAGACGATGGAGAAAAATAATTTACAGCACCTTTACCATGTTGATTTAATAGTAAATGTTGTTAATTGTAAATAAGTATAAAGTCAGATTTTAAAAACTAATTGATCTAACTGCAATCTATCAATATGTAGGCATTCATTTGAAGTTAAAATGATGTTTTGTGATTGCTTGTTGTCACCTCTTTCTGGAATCCATGATTCCATCTAGACTGTTCTGCATACCTGTGAACAAACTAACAGACATTAGAAATGATTTCTTTCACAAACATTTCTCTGCTTCTCAGAGAGAACAAACTCGGGTTGACATGTATGGAGTGGTATAAACAGAATACCACCAGATTTATCACCTGTATGTTGGGTAAATTATGGTTTACATCAGGAGTTTCTTTTCCCAAATTATATGGTTTACTTACATTTGCCATGGCCAGATGAGCTAATGCTAATGTTCCCATTAAGTTATGAAAGCATTATTTCTGAATGTTCTCTTAATGTACAAAACGTCCAGGGCTGGATTTCTCGATAATGTTGTCTCTTAGCATGCTACAAAGACTCTAAAGGTATACCTTAACTAAAGTTATACCTTTTCTAGGTGTGTTCGAGCTATGGAAGTTGCTTAAGGTATACCCTCTTAAGTGCGATGTTACCATGTGTTGTCCATGGCAGTGATAATGTCTACACTGCCGCGACACGACAAATTCCCGACAGTAAACGGATTCCACGTTCTATTTCTGACGTAGTCCAAGTGCTTTGCAACAGTCGGCTTGTCGTGTTCAGTGTGGACAGATCATCCATTGTGAAGGCCTCATCGACACAACAGCCAGTGCCACAGCTCCTCAACACACCGTCCATACCGGTGTGATGAATACGATCCTCAACTGGACTGAACTGGAATAAATACTTTGAATGTTGCGATCCTATCAGACATATGATAGCAACCTGAATCGTAACAAAGCACTGTTCGCCAGAGGAGAACTGGCCCCGACTAAGCCTGGTTTCTCCCAAGGTTTTTTCTCCATTTTAACACAGAAGTCTATTTGCCACCTGTTTGCCACCTGATGTCACCTGTTGGAGTTTGGGTTCCTTGCCGCTGTCGCCTTTGGCTTGCTTAGTTGGGGACACTTGACATTTGATATTCAACAGTGTTTTGATCTGCCGACATTGACACTATTCTTTAAGAGCTGCTGTGCAGCCAAAATTATATACCAGTTATCAATGTAAAGCTGCTTTGACACAATCTGCATTGTAAAAGCACTATATAAATAAAGGTGACTTGACTTGACTTGACAGCTGTTGCGCGCTGATCGTAACGCCTCAGTTCTAGAGAAGCGGCAGCCTGACGCACACGTGAACTGATCCTCTCCTCTGCTTTAATATCAGTTACAGCGCGAAATAAACATGAATGAACAACTAAAGGTATGTTAAAAGATACAGTTCAACTTATCAAAATCCATATCATGTCTCATGTAATCGCTCAATCAGTGTTTCATACGCATGAAAGACGTTAATAAAAACGCTGGGAAACAAACAAACATTTATCTCAGAACAAACATATTCATCATGACCATAAACTCGTTAGTCAGCTAGAAGTGCGAAGTTACCATGTGCTGTCCATGGCAGTGGTGCTGAACTGGTTGATATCAATGGCTCGAAAATCGATAATTCACTCTGCTTCACTGCGTTATGTGAGAAAGCGGTGGTCTTTATAAAAGAAGCACTTTAGAAGTATAAATTGCATTTATCAGGACTCATGGGATCTTATAAATATAATCCATTGCAATTGCGATCTAAATCTATATTCTAACACCGTGTCTACACTGGACGCGAGCGGCGCGGCGTCAAAAGATAATAGAACCCATTATAATCAGTGATAATGTCTACACTGTCGCGACGCGACAAATTCCCGACAGTAAACGGATTCCACGTTCTATTTCTGACGTAGTCCAAGTGCTTTGCAACGGTCGGCTTGTCGCGTTCAGTGTAGACAGCTGTTGCGGTGCGATGCGACGCGATAAAAGTCGCGTCTGGTGTAGACGGTGTAATTATTTTGGGGGCTCTATATTCTAGCAGAGTTTAAGGCAACCGTTATTTTAGAGCATTATTTTAGAACGTATTAATTCCTTGGAGACGCGTCATGCAGCCGATAGATATGTAGGTATCGCGTTTATTTAGTTTTTCCTTTTTTAATCAAAATATTCACAAAATTGTTAACTATATCATGATTCATGAATTATATGATATATTCCGATTGTAAAATATGTAGAAGTGAATGTGTTTTGTCTTTTGTATATAGCCTAGTACTTCATTCAAATGTCTATTTAAATGTCTGAAACCTAAAATAAACCTGATGTGGTCGAAAACACTGAATAGTTGTGATATATGACAAGAGCTGAGCGCGTCCGTCCCTAGCTCAGAGCCAAAGCACGTTTGAATTTAGCAGTGACACACTGAACGTTCGAATAACACCGGTGTGATTGTACGTGTCAAAGGGTTAAAATCAACCCTGTTTCAGGGGTGAAAAGGGACAAATCCCAGAGATTTTTTTGCCCCTTGTGGCGCCAGGCCCGTCTTTGACTTAGCACAACTATTCACTGTATCCAGTAGCGTGTTTACCCACCACGCAAAGCACGCAATTGCGTGTATGAAAATGTATGAATTTAATTCATACATTTAATTTTAAATGTTTTTAAATCAACATCAAATGACCAGAAGTATGGAGTGATGCTCTAGATACTTACTCGTTTTCTTCACTTAGTGTGATTTATATTCCTAACATTCTATGGATCCTTCCTGATGCATTAGTTTCACTTTCGCTCTTGCGCAGACAGGAAACACTGGCGCTCGTCGAAACAACATGTAAGCAAACAGAACAAAAAAGAAACAGTAGCTTCCAGTGGTGAAATAATCGTTTATATAAATAATAAACACTTCACACGGACCGAATCATGGCGGACTCGGTGTCTATCGGACTCGGTGATATAAAGTCACAATTCTGAGATATAAACTCGCAATTACTCTTTTTATTTTTTTATTTAGTGGCGGAAACGGGCTTCCATAGTTTACACTAAACAGCCATCTAATGATTTTTCATTCAACTTTACTATGCTATAATATTCCGCTGATGAAATGAGCATGACGTGTAGTAAATCTGTCTGTGCTAATATGCAGTGTCGTTTTGCTCGTGATGATGGAGCGACTTGTAGTAGAACAGAACAATTAACCAATTAGTAACATACCTGTATATTTCGCTTTCTTTTTCTCTTCCTCTTTTTGAAACTAAAACACTTAATCCAGGTAAGCACGGATGTGTAACGCTTCACAGTTCAGTTTTCAGACCATACAATGCAAATGCAAAAGGAAAAATTGAAACCAGACGTTCATTTTTCTTGTTTTTCGTGTACTTCTTTAATAGATACTTTTGCTAAATTATGACTTTAGAAACAACAAGCCCACGGCGCAAATTACAAGACAAAAAAATGGAAAAATAGAAAATCGGTTAGATTTCATTTATTCAAATGATTGTTTCTAAAGTCATAATTTAGCAAAAGTAAAATAGAAAAAAAAGGGGGAAAAATGGCAAATATCCATTGATGATGTAACTGAAAAACAAGAAAAATTAACGCCTGGTTTCATTTTTTCATTTGCATTGTATGGTCTGAAAACTGAATTGTGAAGCGTTACACGGACCAAACGTTCCCTGCCGCCTTCTACGTCTCATTTCTCTATTTTCTTCATAACTTCAGCGGCCACTGTCACCAGGAAGACTAGTCACTCAGATAATCTGGGGCTCTCACTGGCGCCCCCAGCTGTTTGCGCTTAGTTTGCCTATGCACTGCATGTCATCATACTCGTAATAAAGTGAAGTCTAGCTGTTATGTCTTTAAACTCAATTAATAAATTCATACATAACTTTTGAATGGTCATCAGTTGAAAAAGATCAGTTTTGGTGAACTTTATTTTACTGAGTTCCACTTGTTCTGGTCCTAGAACAGAATTCCATCTTGTTTAAAGTTTCGGGGTCGATTTTGAGTAAGAAGTTTTTTTTCTTTTCTTTTTACATCATTGTTGAAACATGTAATATAATAAGGTAAAATAAAGTTATTATATTTTGTTTCAAGTTCACAAACACAATTCATTTTTTTAATAATAACAATAGTGCACTGATGAATCGCTCACAATAAAAGCAGGAACACAGAGTCAGATTTGATTTCACGTCGTCACAGTCACAGGTTGCTATGGCGATGACCTCTACAGTCACAGGTGGGGCCACACAGCTCCTCTTTGACCTTTAGAAGAGGTCGAAATCTTCCTTTCCATTCGTCATCCACTCTTGAAATCTCTCCTGTCATCCAATCATTTCTCTCTTCTACGTTGTTATGATAATCATACGCCATCTTATCGAGGTATTTGTATTGCATATGGGTGTTGAATATATGATGCTTGTTGCCATGGAGACTGTTGACCGGTTGCCTTGGTGATATCGTGATGTGATCATCATCCTCACTGCGAATCTCTCGCTTGAGCTTCAGTGGCGTGCTGGACTTCCGTGACTTCTTCTTAGGCGTCACGTCGATCACGTCACTGAGGCCATTCTGATTGGCTGTGCGATTGCCTGTAGCTCCGCCTCCTGAGATACCGCGAGCTTCACAGACGCCTGGAAAGTCTTTCCGATGGTCAGTGTTTTTGGTTGCCATGGAAACAGGCAGCGGCGTCCGGCGAGGTTGAGCGGCGAATCTGCGGGCGGCGTGCTGGAGCGCGGCGTGCAGTCGCGGGTTGGGGTTTGCGCTGTGGCGGTTGCGGCTGCGCAGGGAGCTGAACATCATGTTGCAGCCGGCGATAGTGCAGCGATGCTTGATCTTCAGGTGCACGGCGTTGAAGTGGATCTTCAGCGTTCCTTTATCGTAGAACGTCTTGGCGCAGGCGTCGCAGCTCACGCGGCCTTTACTCGAGGACGATCCGTGCCGGCGCTCGCGCATTCCTGAGGAATCTGCGATCGGAGGACGGAGACGCTGCTCGTCATGTTTTCGTAGCAGCGACGTTCCTCTTGGGTTTCTGGGTCTCGTCTCGCCGTGGTTCTGTTCGCTCAGCCGCTGTAGTTTTTGCGTGGCGGGATGAGGTACCAGAGCCGGTGAGGGAGGGAACGGGGACGGAGTGATGTAGTGAAAGGGCTGCAGGAACGCTAGAGTTCCTCCCGGCAGCTTCTCGAAGTGCTGCAGCGTCTCTCTGGGACTGTGACTGACGTCAGCTCTGAATGCTGTCTCCGGGCGGTTCTCCTCAGACATGAGCTCCACGATGGATTTCGTTTCCCCAAAACGCAGAAACTGACGCAAGGTCACGACCTCGTCCTCCGGGCTCATGGTGACCCAGCGATCCAGGACCTTCCCCATGGAGTCCTAATGGATTGGATTTAAAGGGATAGTTCACCCAAACATGAACATTCTGCTGTCATTTACTCACTCTCATATGTACAATTCTGTTCAATTTGTGAGTGTGTGTGTATGCGAATGAGTGTGTGCGAGTGAGTGTGAGTATGCATGCGTGTGTGAGTGTGTATGAGTGTGAGTGTGTGTGTGTGTGTGAGTGTGTGTGTTCACCTGCAGCATGTATCCTCTCACATAGTCACGTAACGTCCAGCCGAGTGTGTGTATGATGTTGAGCACCTGTGTGTGTGTGAGGACACTGAACAACCGATCCAGCAGGATCTTCATCCGGACAGGAAGCGCCTGTGTCCCGTACAGGATCAGACTGCTGATGTCAAACACCACGTGACTCTGGACGATCTCCACCTGCCCCGAACACACGAGCGCCGGACCGCACACCTTCCCCACAGCTGCACAGCATTACACATATAAACACATATTAACAAATCACTTATGAGGGGAATCAGGTTTCTTTTAAAATCTCACACGACATATTTCATACCGTGGGCGACCCAGCCGTGACCACAGCGATCACATGACCTGATCTGATGTCGTCCTGGCAGGAAACACTCACAGTGACAGTCTGCGTGTGTGCAACCAACCACCTGCGGAAAAACGACACTCAAAGTCACCATGAAATCAAAATGGATAATTCTTGTTTTTTATGGAATATTACAGTGTTTGCAGTAAATGATTTATCGGTGCACATCATTGTGTTAAATTCATGCTTCTCGTAATCTTGAATCAGAATATCTTCCTCTTGCAGCATCTCTTCTCTGATGATGAGGGCAGGGCAACCTGTCACTCACATGAGATCCACCAATAGCAAACCACAACCATCCAATCAATTCCCCACGGACAAAATCAAGCCCCGCCCTACATTTGTTCTTGTTTGAGAAGCAGTTATATGTCACAATAGAGAAGAAAAGACTATCTTTTATGCCAACTTTAAAGTAGGTTTAAAATCTTAATGAATTAAAAGTAAAAGAAAAAATTAAAGTATGAAATACTTCAAAAATGTCCACATTCAACCTTAAGTATTAAACATAAGAAAAATGTAAAGTAAATAATCTAGACGGATGAAATCTAGAGACAAAAGAGTCACTTTAAACTGTGCAAAACGTTTAATCAAAGTCTGAATCAGTTTCAAGAAAATTATAATAAATTATAATAAAATTATAAACGAATAAAAATAATGATAAATTATAATTTAGTTTTAATACATTTTTTAATTTGAAATGTTTGTATAACAATTCTGTTCACAGTCAAGTATGAGCATTGATGATTATAATTAAACTATTTGTTGAGACAAATGAACAAAGTCACAGTTTTACACTGAAATCTATTTCATTGGCTGTTTTAAGTGAAGTTAAAACGCTGGGTTTTGATTTTACTGATATTTTCAATCAGAAAGATGGAAAGACTTAAAAAGACAAGCTTTAATAGCAGGCAGATAAAGCACAAGTTCAGATCTGTACGCCTCATTTCTGTCCCTCCGTACCTCCTTCAGCTTCACAGACGCGGTCCGTTCATCACGCTTCAGAAGAGACTCGTCACCGTCCGTCTGTCAAACACACAAACTCTGATCATCTCTGAATACTAATAAACACTAATGCTGGAAACATTAAGACAAACTTGTACTTAAACTCCAATAAATGACAATAAAATTGAGTGAACAGGAATTAAAGTGTTGTGAATCATGTTCTACTTTAATCACAGTTACATTTACAATCCAAAGAGAATCATCTCAAACAGGCACATGACAGACCATCTTTTTCAAAATTTCTAGAGATCATATTTCTCAAAAGATATGATCTAGTGTTGTGTACATATGCGGTACCTCCTGGTGGAGTGTGTGTGTCCACGTCCCCATGCTGGATCTTGATCCGCTCTCTGCTCCGGTCTGGATCCGGTTCAGTCCGTATCTGGAGTCGTCCGCTGAAGTTCTGACCCAAGTGAATATAAAGACTCCTAATCACCATCACTCTCTCTCTCACCGCAAGACTCCGCCCACTCTTAATGAGAACAGTAGAGCGGCCGCGTCTGATTGGATGAGAGCTTTTCTTTGTCCTGAAGAGAGAGAGAAATAGAAAAAGAATGGGAGAATGTGAAACTGGTGTTAGTAAAACACACATTCAGAAACAGGGAAAGAGCTCTGGGCTAAAACTGCACAGAAACACGTTTGAAAGATTCCAGATGTGCTGATCAGCATTTTAACTCCCTCATATACATACAGAGACCTTCTCTTACAGTTCTGGAGAGACTGAACGTTCTTACAACTCTAGATGAGCGTCTCCTGGAGGAAATCTCACTGTTTGTAAGACGGTGTTCTAGTTTTATGTTGAAGTTCAGGTTTTAGTCTTTTCAAAAGTCAATATAAATGCAAATATATTCAAGAAAACAAAGCAATCACAATGCAATATGCAAATAATAGAATGATGTCGTTCAGTCTGCTTTTGAATTGTGAACATTGTAACAATACAAGTTGAATCTCGTTTAAAATATGAAGTTTACAAAAACAAAAAAATGGTCTTAACATTAGTTAACTAACAATGAGTAATGAGCATTTGTTAAGCTTTGTTAGTGTTAATAAAAATATGCTTCATGTTAGTTCAGAGTGCACTGACTCAACTTTTAATGTTAAAAGTGTATATGTTGAGATTAATATTAACGAAGATTAATTAATGCTGCAGAAGTATTGTTCATTGTTAGTTCATGTTAACTTGTGTAGTTAACTACAAATGAAACCTTATTGTAAAGTTTTATTCAACAATGAAACTAGTAAAACAAGGTTTGAATGAATCTTTGAGCTGAATTAAATGCAGAAATTTGTGGTGAAAAACAATAATTAAGGCCCATTCACAGTAAAGATGACAACTGTAAAGTTTTGAGAATCATTCGAACTCTAAGAAAATAGCAAAATCCACAACTATAATGATAATGACTTCAAATGTTTAAACTAGATTTTTCCAATAAACACATTTTTAACATTTTGATGTGAATAATTTGTGAAACATATAAAAAATTTTGATTTTTTCTTTGTTAATTTGTGCAATCTTTTTAGAGATTTTTTTGGTAAACAAAGATATAGATTTTGTTGTTAATTTATTTTTTTAATTTAATTTAAGCCCAACTGTGGGAGAATGAGGAGCAAATCTATGAAACTTGGTAAAGACAAGAAAGCCCTTAAGCTGATTTCACTTTTGGAAAAGTATAAACTAATTTGAGAAAGCCCTTTCCTTTTTAGTTTTTATATATCTATTTTATTTTTGCAAAAAAAAAAAAAAAAAGTATTTTAGTTATTTAATATATGCCGTGTTTGTTTGTAAATTTTTGAAAAATTCAACAAACAAAACAATGTTTAACGATAATGACTTGGAGGAACGATATTACAATTTTTTCCAAACTGGTGACTGATAAAAACACCAACAAAAAAAAAATTAAGATCATGTTAATTTTTTATTATATAATTTTATATAATTATATAAATTTGATTCTGCTATTATTTTTAATAATCGAAATAACACACTAAAAAATCTGTTTTGTTTAATATTCTCAATAAGTTAAAAAAAAAAAATTTCAAAACTACTTCCGTACAGGGAACAGGGAACGTTCTGGCAATGTTCTCTCAAAGTTATGAACAAACGTTCTTCCAGTAACATTAATAGAACGTTCGTTCAAAGTTATCTGGTCTTTAATAATGTTCTCAAAACATTAGCACAAAAACATTATTTATGGAATGTTTTTTCTGAAACATTTTAATTGGATGTTCCTCTAACCTTTTTTCAGAGAACATTCAAAAGTAACGTTCCCATAATGTTTGAAGAATAGATGGAATGTTCCCACAACAAAATGAAATGTTCTCTGAACGTTCAGAAATAACGTTTTCATAACTTAATGCCAATTTCACCAAATTTTCTTAAAACATATTTTTGTTAGCTGGATTATAGCTGATCTATATGCAGCTGTTCCTGAGCGAATCCTGCAAACGGCAGAAAACAGAATCAGGATCAGAATATTCCAGTCCGGAGGGACAAACCGGCGGCATCAATCCCCGTAACGGTGTGTAAACCAGGCCTTTGGCAGCAGAAGAGCCTGAATCCAACACCTAGAAACACAAGGATTAATACTTAATAACGGAGACGGTGAGTGTCTGTGCCGCTGTTAATGAACCTGATGGGACCGTCGTTGTGAATTAATGAAGGTTGTTGTGTTTAAGTAACTGGGGACGGCATCAAAGCGTCTCGCGCGCGTCTTCTATCCGGCAAACTTCGCTACCTGCTAGCCGCGGCCAATCGGAGGACTCAGGTGACCCTGCCAAAAAACACACACCCATGAGGAAGAGAAAGAGGAAGAGAGGAGGAGGAGAAAAACCTACTTTAATCCTCTTTCCCTCTGATGCCACTTTCTGCTGTCCCACATTGAGATGTGAACGTGTGATCAGACCCGCTCCGTCTCTTTGTGGTCGATCCAACTTGGCACATTGGCGATATAAAGGGGGACAAACACACACACAGACTCGAGGAGGAGGCAGAAACTCACCGCAGAAGTATGACGGATGATCTCTGTCATAATTAAAACTCAAATCACTTTCAGAAGTTCCCTGATGTGGTTGTGTGGAGGAGGAAAAAACATTCTGGTTATTTCAATTCCTAACTAGACCTTCTGAAGTAAATGTGAGTGGTGATAGTATAAAACTTACTGTGGTTGTTGTTTTCATACATTTTACGGTCCAGAAGCTGAAAATGGTGTATCTGATCACTTATAAAAGTACAGGAACATTTACAGAACGTTCTCTCTAAATTATGAACAAACATTCTTCGAGTAACGTTAATAAAACATTTGTTCAGAGTTATCTGGTCTTTATTAATGTTCTCAAAACGTCAGCACAAAAACATTATGAATACATCGTTCATAGAAGGTATTTTTTGAAACGTTTATAACGTTTGTCTAATGTTTTTTAAACGTTACTAACTACTCATTTCAGAACGTTCAGAGGACATTCAAAAGTAACGTTCCCATAATGTTTGAAGAATGATAAAATGGAATGTTCCCTAAAAATTAAATAAAAAAAACTAAAATTTACACAATAAAATACAGTTTTCCATTGAAACAGTAATATACCGTAAAACAATGCATTCTGGGTAATATTATTTGTTGTTTTCGAGAAAATAACCTATAGGATGCTTTCTTGAAAATGACAAATATTACCCAGAATGCATTGTTTTTACAGTATATTACTTCTGTATATTACAATGCATTCTGGGTAATATTATACGTTGTTTTTTGAGGAAGTAGCCTATAGGCCTCTTTTCTTAAAATGACAAATATTACCCATTGTTTTATGGTATATTACTGTTTCAATGGAAAACGGTATTTTACTGCATTTTTTAAGTTATTTTTTAGAGTGTAGGTTTTCTGTAACGTTCGCATAACCAAGAACACATTAAAAAAAACAAAAAAAACAACAACAAAAAAAGACATTTTGAACAACATTCCGAAATTAGGTTTTCATAACTTTAGCAGAACCTATTTTTGTTAGGCGGGTAAATACTCAAACATGCTGACAACCACTTTTACTGTGTGACCAACATTACGACTAAAGATTTAGAGAAATAAAAGCATCTTTCCCCTCAAAGTAACATGTTTTAATAAATGATTTAAGCTTGAACATCTTTTACTTTTCAACGTCGAGCAACAAAAGCAGCCAGCCGACATCATCAGCCATAAACTGACTGGAGTTAATCAGACTGTGATGAATGTGAACGCTCATGTATTCATAATGACAGAACGAAGGGACTTTAAGTACAGAAATGTGTCATTACAGCAGAAACGGCTGACAGTGTGTTTGTGAAACTGCTTTTAATCAGACGTGAGATTAAAGCAGCTCTGAACTCTTTTGTTAGTTTCTACGGCCACATGATCCTCTTAAAGACACCAGTGACCAGAAGAGAGAGTTTACAGTATTTACACACACACACACACACACACACACAAATATCCTGGAAATTAACATTAATATGTTTTATAAATTAACATTTATTAATAAAGTTTAATTAATAATAATCAAACAATAAATATTTATTAAATTGCTTATTAATAAATGTTCACCTTTTGATTATTATTGTTGTCTCTAGTAATTATGTGTCTGATTTGTAATTTCCAAACTATTTTGGGTTCATTTTAAGTCAGCCATACAGTAATTTTTAAACAATAGTTGAGTTAAATAAAACTGACCGGCAGGTTGGGCAAACAACCCAGTTGCTGGGTTTGTCCATTTTCAACCCAGCTTGGGTTGTTTTTAACCCAGCAGTGTATATATAACACACACTATCGTTTAACATTTAATGTTTCTGAAAGAGTCTCTTCTGCTCACCAAGGCTGCATTTATTTGATCCAAAATACAGTAAAAACAGTGAAATATTATTAAATGTAAATCAGCTGTTTTCTATGTGAATATATAGTAAAGTGTAATTTATTCCTGTGATCAAAGCTGAATTTTCAGCATCATTACTCCAGTCTTCAGTGTCACATGATCCTTCAGAAATCATTCTAAAATGATGATTTGCTGCTCAAGAAACATTTATAATTATTATCAATGTTGAAAACTGTTTTCGCTGATTTATATTTCTGTGGAAACCGTCATATATTTTTATTTTTTCAGGATTCTTTGATGAATAGAAAGTTCAAAAGAACAGCATTTATTTGAAATATAGAATCTTTTTAACATTATAAATGTCACTTCTGATCAATTTAATGTGTTCTTGATGAAGAATTTTACAATCTGCTGCTTGCTTTCTGCAAATTTCTTACATTTCGTCTGTTTCTTACATAAAACCATCAAATAACTTGGAATAGTGTGACATGTTATGATACTTTTATGGTGCTTTTTGGTCACAGTCTACTTTTATGAATTATGCAGTAGTGTTCGTTCTGTGTTTACTGAAAGAAAGTTCCACTGATATCATGGAGTATAAAGGACTTTCCTCCAGAGACGGTGGAGCTGCTGCTGACGCGACTGAACATCAGTCTGATCGCCCTCGTGTCTCACGAACTGATGCTTCAGCGAAACGCTTTAAGTTTGAGTCTGAATCAGCTGAAGTTTCATTCTGAGCGCCTGACGATCAGTGACCATCATTCACAGCACACACAGTCTCTAGACGTCCGTCTCACAGTCGTGTGTCTGTCTGAGCAGCTCGACCTGTCAACTTCTGACCCAATGACAGTCTGATCATCTATGAACTGGAGGAAGGAGGCGGACGGAACAGATTTACGTCTCTCTTCATCTCTGGACGGCGGCTGGAAAGAGGATTTTCTCAGACGAGAGGAGGATTAAACAAACACATCCAGTGTCACTGTGACTTGTTCAGAGAATCAGTGTTAAAGAACCACCAGACCTACGAAATAATGTCATTTATTTTCTCATAAAAGCTGAAAATCTCAAGTAACTACACTAAATGTACAAGGAAACTAATATTATGAAACTAATAAATATTGCTGTTGACCAATTTTTTTTTACTTTATTTGTTGTATTTAGTGTAAATATATGTTGCAGTTTGTTGTTTTTACCCTTTTTAAAGAAACTAATATTGTAATTATATAATAATTTTTTTTTTTGGCTTGTTTCCGCCATGAAATAAAAATATGGTGATTTTTATCATGTAATTCTTACTTTTCTCACAATTGTGAGGTATAGGCTTGCAATTCCCTTTTTTATTTTTTTATTCAAGCTTCTATAGCATTTTCAGTCGTGGATAAATTTGCTTTGACATAAACTAATTTAGAAAATTGTAGAAAATGCAGAAAATTTACTCTGACATGCAAATTAAGTCGGCATGAAATTAAAATTCACCTCATCTATTTTCTAAATGCATATTATTGATCTTATTCTGAACGATTCATCCATGTATAAAAAAACTACCATTCAAAAGTTTGAGGTCAGTAATAATTTTTTAAAAAGAAATTAATAATTTTATGCATTAATGCAAAGATGCATTAAATTGATCAAAAATGACAGTAAAGACATTCATAATGTTCCAAAAAATTGTATTTCAAATAAATGCTGTTCTTTTGAACTTTCTATTTATCAAAGAATCCTGAAAAAATAAAATGCATCACAGTTTCCACAAAAATATGAAACTGTTTTCAACATTGATAATAATCATTAATGTTTCTTGAGCATCAAATCATCATATTATAATGATTTCTGAAGGATCATGTGACACTGAAGACTGGAGTAATGATGCTGAAAATTCAGCTTTGATCACAGGAATAAATTACACTTTACTATATATTCACATAGAAAACAGCTGATTTACATTAATAATATTTCACTGTTTTTACTGTATTTTTGATCAAATAAATGCAGCCTTGATGAACAAAAGAGGACAAAAACATTAAAAAAAAAATCTTAATTATTCAAAACTCCTGACCAGTACTGTATATTTAGAAAATCAAAAATACTGCAGACTTTGCCTGATTTAGGGTGTGTCCCATCTTACCCCACTGTGATGTTTAGTGTAAATGAGCATGAGAGACATTCGCATCAGTAAATCACTGCAGATTTAATAACACTAGCAAAAGGTGTGACTAATAAACATCATCCACAGGGAAACAGAAGTCAAATATTATAAAGAGTGTGAACAGAGCTCAGTTCGTCAGTGTTTTCTCTCTCTCGTGAGATCTGAGAGTGTGTTTCTGGAGGAACCTTTCAGTGCGACCGCAACGTCTGACAGACACGTCCCACAATCCACCTCTGCTGGCGGCTCACAGGACGAAAACTGCCACAAAAACACACAGAGACACATGCAGATGTGTTCATGACCAGATTCAAGGCTTTCATACAATACGGCTCTTACAGCAGATTCAGTTCACAGTCGCACACACATTCAGCTTCTGACACTCTCCCAGTTCTCCGCTCATTGAGTCACACATGAAGATTCGCTCTGACTGGATCACTGAATCAGTTGAATCGGTCTGACTAACAACCGTTCAGTGCGATTTGCGAACCGATTCAACAGGATCAAAAGAAAGAATCAGCTCGTTAATAAAAATAAAAAATAAAAATAATCCAATATAGTACAGATACTTGAAAAATGTACTTAAATACAGTAACTAAGTAAAAACCACCTGCAATAACTGACAGTCATAACCTAAATATGATTTTCATTTACAATAATCAACACTATAATTCTTTGCAGTTCTCGGTCATTTTGAGTCAGAGTCGCTCTGACCGGATCATTGAATCAGTGAGTTGTTGACTGCAATCGGATCAGTTCAATTCTCAAAGGAATCGTTAAGTGTGATTTGACTCAACAGGTTCACTAAAAAGAACCAGTTCATTCACAAATCGGACACTTACCGTGTCACGGAGCGGGTGTCGATTTCTTCAGCTCTAAATAATGAGGAACGGTGTGTTTTTATGGAATGTAGAAGTAAAAGTTTTGCAAAAGTCATGTGGTCTTTAATAATATTCTCACAACATTATTTATACATTGTTCATAGCACATATTTTTCTGAAACACTCGCCTATGGTTTTTTTAAATGTTAATACTTATTTTGGAATTTTCAGAGAACATTCAAAAGTAACATTCCCATAATGTTTTCTTAACGTTCGTATAACCAAGAAAAACATTTTTTAAAAATGGACGCTTTGAACGTTCAGAGAAGATTCAGAAATAGCGTTTTCATCACTCTTACCGGTTCATAGCGGTGTTTGTCCCGCAGGCAGGCGTCCTTCAGCGTGGTGATATGAGAGTCGTATGATGAGATCCGTCTCTCCTGGGATGGTATTTTAGAGCACGCCAGCTGATTCAGCTCCAGGAAACGCATCACCAAACGCTACAACACACACACACACACACACACACACACACACACACACATTATTTCTTCACAGTGTACAGTAGGGCAGTAAAAGTAGCTGTAGAAATAAAGCTGACTCGACTTGAAGTATGTGATTTTTTTGTGAGAGTTTGTACCCGGCATGCGTCTCTCTCTGGGTTTCCCATAATGCTTTGTGAATCTGAGGGTATGAGGGTCATTCTGGAGAGCTGTAGGGTGAAATCATCCTGTGATGGGGCTTTTTTGGACAGAATGACGTTCATCTGAAAACAGAAAGAGACAACATGAAGCGACAGGGAACTGATCCGTGGTTCAGTTGATGTTGTTGGTGTGTGTGTTCTCGCCTCTTTCTCCACAGACTTCATGTAGCTCATCAGAGACTCTCTATTCCTAGAAACACAGGCAGAAAAATCTGTGAAAATCATAAAAACGGAATGTACAGTAAAACACAGAATGTCATGGAATTTGTCAAATTTCATATGAATAAATCAGCCGTAGTGTGAGTTTGTGTGTGTGTGTGTGTTTTTGTGATTTATGAGGACACAAACTTGTATAATGACATGGGTATTACACTGGTATTACGACGTAAACATGAAATATGAGGACATTTCATGAGTCCTCATATTTAAAATAGCTTTAAAAACATAAAAAAAAATAATGTTTTATTAAAAATGTAAACATTTTTAACAGTTTCCTGTGATGGGTAGGTTTAGGAGTAGTGTAGGGGGATAGAAAATACGGTTTGTACAGTATAAAAACTGTGTGTGTGTGTGTGTATTACTTTGCCGCCTTGTACAGTGCGTTCTCTGCGCTGATGATGTTTTGCTGCAGCTGTTTGTTCTCCTGCTGTGATTGGCTGAGCTGTTTTCCCAGTGAGCGCAGCGACTGATCCTTCCTCCTCAACTCCATCTTAGCGTCTGACAAACTCTGACGAGACAATGAGAGTCCAGATCATTCCTCTTCCTCACTTCTGCTATGGATTTGATTATCTATAACATGTCATCATCACATCTGATAACTGTTAGTGCATGTTTACAAAGAAAAACAGTGGAAGATCAGCGCAGTCAACGCAAAAATGTGTTGCGTTTCAAAAACAAGACTGCTGCGCTGTTTATTTGTGTTTATTATGGTCAGTGGAAACATGGGTCTGTTCTGAGAGTATGTGTGTGTGTGTGTGTGTGTGTGTGTGTGTGTGTGTGTGTACCTGCACAGCCTGTGCGAGTGTGCGGTCCTTCTCCAGCTCTTCCCCCGTGTGCAGCTCCATGCTGAGGCCCAGCTGCTGCAGCTGAGAGGCCTGATCGTGCAGCAGAGCCTGAGCACGCTGCTCCCTCTGTAGGGCACTGCTGAGCTCCTCACACACTCGCTCGAACTGCAGGAGGGGAGCACACGCCTGACACACACACACAAACACAGACCAAAAAAAGTTTATGATATGATAAAGAAAATGATAACAAATACCAGGATGCAAAATCAAGCAGCATAATGGATTGTTTTTGCACAGCTAAATGAATGACACCGGAAACCTTGAACATTCAAGTTACAAATCCAACGTTAAAAAGCCTGACTCACGGTGTGTGTGTCTCTGCCGCCGTTTGTGCGCTTGATGTGCGAGAGCTCCAGCCGCAGGTTCCTCCGCTCGACCTCCGCCGAATGCAGACGCTGCGTGAACTCCAGGATGTGCTTCTGAAGAGACGCCATCATCATCTGCACACACACATCAACATGTGTTATAGCTGCGGCACCAAATCAGCGGCTCAAAATTAACCATTCTTATTGCAGTGTTTATTCTAAATGATTTATCGGTGCACATCATTATTGTGTTAAATTCATGTTCCTGGTAATCTTGAATCAGAATAACTTCCTCTTGCAGCATCTCTTCTCTTCTCTGATGATGAGGGCGGGGCAACCTGTCACTCACATGAGATCCACCAATAGCAAACCACAACCATCCAATCAATTCCCCACAGACATAATCAAGCCCCGCCCTACATTTGTTCTTGTTTGCGAAGCGTTTTATTCTGATATACGACACAATAGAGGAGAAAAGACGAGCGCAACTTCCACTTCATGTGTGTACCTTGCTGTTGCAGTAGCTGTGTTTAGTGTGCTGCGCGTGGAGTCCGTCACACAGTCGCCGTGCCAACGAGTCCTTCCCATAATGCCAACAGCACTGAGAGTCCACGTCTGACAGCAGCCGCTCCAACAACTTCCTGCACCCGCTCTGAGCCGCTGACATCACACCAGCCGCATCTGACACAGTCACATGATCAGCATTAGAGAAATATATACAGTAATTTCATTTCAAGCTACAAAAATATTTTTATGGTATTGGCCTTAGTTTTAGTATCAATTAACTACAATAACCCTGATCTACACTAGTGCTGCCCGTGTGTGTTTCTCACCGGTTCTGTTCATTTCCCCCTGGACTTCCTCCATGCACGTGTGCACAAGCCGGAGCAGCGCAGTGGACCTGAGTGTCTTCATCACACTGCTGCCATTTTCTTCCTCCTCTTCCTCTCTGAGCTTCACCTCACTCACGCATACCTGCGGCCCGGAGCCCACGGCCACCCTGAACATCACGGCGGAGCTCCGCCCCAGAGCGCGCAGACGCCCCGCCGCTAGCACTGCGATCGCACAACGCCGGAACTTGCCGTGACCTTTGACCCCGCCCTCGCCGAGCGCGTGCAGCAGCTTGCTGACCTCCATCTTCAAGGCGTCCGCGTCATTCATGCGCTCCTGCAGCACAGCCTTCTGCCAAGCCAGCAAACACACCTGCCTCCGCAGCGCGCGCACACACCCCGCTAGCAAACCGCACGCTGCCCACAGACACTGCAGACGCATCACTTCCTGTTCCTGCTTGGACCGAGTGCGCTCCAGAGAGTGGACACGCCCCTCGGACTGCTCCAGCTGCCTACTGAGATCCTGCAGAGATAGAGAGACAGGAAGTGTTAAATAAAGGGGCGGGGCCTGGTTGAGTTAGCTAGTAGTGTGTTGAAACTGGCGGTTATGGTAAGGGGCGGGACATTTCTCAAACACCAATCACAACACACCGCTCCAGCCGACCAATCAGAGCACATTGTGCTTTTCAGAAGGAGGGGCTTCATAGAGACAGGAACTAAACAGAGCGTTACTGACAGACTGGGAAGAGAAGAACTGAACAATGGAGAATATGAGGAAAATAATCAACCTGTTCTAGTAGAGCCATAAATCAGTGACACGTGTGTGTGTGTGTGTGTGTGTGTGTACCTGTATTTTCAGCTGCAGCTGGTGGTTGAGGTGTGTGTGGTGTGTGTTGAGATCTTCTCTCTGTTTGACCCAGCTCTCCTCTCTCTGTCTCAGCTGTGCGTTCACACTCTCCAGTGCTGTTGATTTCCCCTCGCACACGCTCTCCAGACACGACACCTGATGCACAAACAACCTCTCAAACTCCAGAACTGCACATCTACAGCATATCTTTCCCACAAGCCCCTTCTCACCTTCTGATTGGCTGCGGAGAGGTCAGAGGTCAGCGTGTCCACGTGCTCCTGCACCAACGCACTAAGCTCTGCCCATGAGAAGCTACCCAGCATGCTGTGCGGTGGCGTCACCAGCACACACCCAGCGATCAGACGCTGATAGAGCGTGTGCAGGAATGCCAGTTTCTCCTAAACACAGTAATAAAAATAACATTTCCAATAAAATCACTTTATGAGAGCATTAAATCCTGATCAAGCACTGTAAAGTGTTTAATGAAGATCAAGAAACTAAAACTGAGTGCAAGTGTGTGAATCTGGCAGTGCTATTTTAGTATCACTGATATACTATTACAGTTTTTATTAATATTATGAATTATAATTTATTTTATTAATTTGTATATATTCCACTTTAATTTTAGTTATTTTTCGCAATTTTGTTGAGTGTTTGTCATTATGTTTCTAGCAAGGTTATCCTACTATCACTGATATACAGTACTATTATAGATGTAATAAATACTTTAAAGTATGAATCTGAGTGAATTACATATATATATATATATATATATATATATATATATATATATATATATATATACACACACACACATATACACACACTACCAGTCAAAAGTTTGGACAAGATAAGATTTTTAATGTTTTTAAAAGAAGTCTCGTCTGCTCACCAAGGCTGCATTTACTTTAATTAAAAATACAGTAAAAACAGTAATATTGTGAAATATTATTACAATTTAAAATAACTGTTTTCTGTTTGAATATATTTTATAAAGTAATTTATTCCTGTGATCAAAGCTGAATTTTCAGCATCATTACTCCAGTCTTCAGTGTCACATGATCCTTCAGAAATCATTCTAATATGATGATCTGCTGCTCAAACAAAAAAGTTATTTTAAATTGTAATAATATTTCACAATATTACTGTTTTTACTGTATTTTTAATTAAATAAATGCAGCCTTGGTGAGCAGACGAAACTTTTTTAAAACATTAAAAATCTTACCGTGTCCAAACTTTTGACTGGTAGTGTATATAAAAAAATTCTATTTTCATTTTCATTTTAGCTAAGATTTTAGTTGTAGTTTTTATTAATATTTTGAATTAGTCATTTTTTTATATTTTCTGTTTTAATTTTATTAATTTTGTTGTGTGTTTTTGTCATTATGTTTCTGGCAGTGTTATTTTGGTTTCATTGCCATACTATTATAGTTTTCATTACTATTTTCAGTTATGAATTAGTATTTTTTTATATATATTCAATTTTAATTTTAGTTAAGGTTTGTTGTGTTTTTGTTATTTTCATTAGTTTTTGTTTTTAAAATTATGTTTATATAGTTTTCATTAATTTTTATTTCAGTTTTAGTTTTCGTTATTTTAGTACTTCAAGTTAAACTAAAAGAAAATGAGAAATGTGGCCTTGGCAACTACATGAAATAAAGGTTTAAGATTTGATATTTCAGTTAACATTTATTTTATTTCAAGTAACAAAACTGTTTTCTTATGCTTTTAGTTTTGGTACCTGGCAGTCTTTGTGATGCTGCTGTCGCAGTGTGTTCATCTGTGTGTGTATTTGTGTGTGTTGCTGTGTGAGTCTGCGCAGTTCAGCTGCAGCGTCTGCGACACACGCACGCAGACGCTTCACCTCTTCACTCACACACACACCGTGAGCCTCACACTCCTGCAGACAGACAGAAAGACGATCATTTAATCTGAAACTGAACTCTGCGTCGCTCTGATGTTTCCTTCAGGACACCTACATCTAGTTACAATATAAAGCGTCCAGTCGTTCAGATCCCGAATCATCTGAGTTCATCGGTAGAACAGTGACAAACACACACCTGGATGTTCCTCTGGAGATCAGTGATCGTTTCATCCTTCCGTCTGACCTCGTCATTAAACTTCTGCATCACGATCACAGAGTCCTGCAACTACAAATCCAACATTCACAAATTACACACAGTAAAAAAGAATTCTCAAACCAAGACACTACAGGTGAATAGCCAATCTGATTAACAAGCTAAAACATTATTGCAAAAAAAAAAAATTGTATTACAAATTTTCTGAAATGTTGTTTAAAAATGCAAATGACACATTATCTAATTAAATATGCACTTATTTGCATACATTTCCAGAACATAAATCTGAACATTGGATAAATCCTGGTTCAAAATTCTTGTTTGATTTTGTGGACATACTAGAGTTAAAGGTTTTTACAGAGGAAATTTTGAATTTCTCTTTTTATCACTCCATAAATCAAAAATTGCTGTCAAAAGCCAGAAAAAATAAATTTTCACCATGTTTTTAGGAATAAAATGTTATATAAATGAGTGTGAATGATATATGAACAAACCCCTCAGTAAAAACTTTCAGAATATAGTCAGAAATAAAACTCTAAATTTTGGTGTTTGTAAGTGCTGCTGAAGTGGAGGAAAAAACTCATTTATAAACATACAGCCTTTAAAGATATGTACTGTAACTGAATAAAGTGCAATAAAATAAACACTAAAAAGTGAATTTTGGATGTTTTCTCTGCACTAGTCTGAAACAAAGAAAGTTAAAAAAAGTTAAAAACTGAAGGCAACATGATGCATTCAGATTTTTAAGTTCTCTCAACTATCATCTTAATACTCAAAATTATTTGTATAGTACTTTTCACAATACACAATGATTCAAAGCAGCTTTTAATAAAAACATTTTATATATTTATACTATATAATATAAATTAATAATCACTAATACATTTTTTATGTCCATTTGAATTTGTTTGTTCGCTAAAAGCGAAATGCCTCATTCAGCCAATAAATTCGTCAAATCAACCACAGATTTTGTGTTGTTGCAGTAATTAGTAACACACTAAACTGATCTATCATTCTGATGTCTGTACTTATAGTTTTATAAGTGAAGTGAACTTTGCTATATGTGTTTCTGAAGGAGCTAATATTTATATTTTATTATTTGAAGTTGCCAAAGACCTGCAGTATTCATCCCATATGCCCTATTCTATTCCAAGCTGAGACATCAGTGGAAAACACTAAACTGTTCACATTAAAACGTTTGCATTATTTATGTGTGAGCTCAAGAACAGCCAAATAAAGTTTGTGAGCTCATGCATTGTGTTCAAGGAAAAAATCCAGCAAAATCTATCAAAATGTGCTTGATTAATCCCTTCAGTGCTTCAAAATATACAGTATTATTTGCATTAGCACAACACCTTGAAGTATATTTTGCATGTGTGTAGGTTGTACCTGTGTGTTGTAGTAGTGTAGCGTTCTCTGCAAGATGTCCATTAGATCAGATGCATTGTGTTTACATCCTTCCCCTAAAAAGCAAACACACACACACACACACACGTGTAAAATGCCTTCAAGTCAAGCTACATTTATTTTATAAAGCGCTTTATACAATATAGATTGCTTTAAACCAGATTCAGTTATAAACGGGGGGAAAAAACAGTTAATCAATGTTGGGAAAGTTGCTTTTAAAAGTAATACATTACAAAATTTTGTTACTCCTTAAAAATAACTAAGTTATATAGTTACTTTTTATGGAAAGTAATGCATTATGTAACTTTTTCTCACCTGTCTGAGGATCTCTTTTTTCACTGACCTGTGTTGTGTGTGTGTGTCGCCCCCTGCTGCTGATACTGCTGTAGCACCTGATCAATATCGCTCAGCAGACTGTCATATGACTCCTGCGCACAGACAAGAGCCTCCTGCACCTACAACACACACAAACCGTGTTCAGAATGAACAAGCCTCACTTTGCCAAATGAGGGGGTAATTTATTTGAAACTGCAGCATAACACATTAAATCAAACTGCGAAAATGACACTTGGAACCGATGTAAGAGACGTGAGAGAATGGCCAGTGTGGCGCCATAAATGATATAAAAGTATATTGGCATGGGTAAGAGACATCAGAGTGTTTACCCGGCTGTGTTCCTGTTGTCTCTCTGTCCACACTTTCTCCTGCTCCTGCAGTCTGACTGACAGCTTAACTGACTCCGCCCTTTCTTGCTCTAACTGACCAATCAGCTCAGCAGATGCAGCCTTCTCATGATCCAGCTGACCAATCAGATCAGTTTTCATGGTCAAGAAGTCCTTCTCCAACCTGAACACATCACATACATAAAATGTGATTCCAAATACATGGAACAACATCAAAACAGACTGGAAGAAAAAACACTTTTCATTCTTTACAATACTCAATAATAAAGCTAACAAATAAAAATCTATGTACCGCATCTTTATCATGCTGTTGCTCCCAGACAATAATTTCCTAAGTGCTTAAATGCACTTGCATCTCCAAATGCTTTAATAATGCATAATGAATTCATTATTTAATTAATTAGTTTTTATATAAGTTTTATTGAAATGTTAGTTTTTCATGTTATGTTTAGTTTCATTTTTAGTCATTTCATTATGTTGTCATTTTATTAGTCTTGTGTTTTTTAAATATTGTTGTTTAGGTTTAATATATTTTTATTTCAGTTTTAGTTTGTTTTATTTTTTTTTTTATTTCCAGTTAATAATTTTATTGCTTTGACTTAAATACTTGAGTTTATTTTTAACTTCTAATATGTTTTTCAACTAATATTTATATTTTATTTCAATCAGCAGAAATGTTTTTAGTAGTTTTAGTTAGCAATAATAACCCTGCTCTAGCCATAATGTTCCGATGACAAAACCTGTAATGAACCCGGGTATGTCTGAACTTACTGAGTGAGTTTCTGGCTCAAGTCATGTGACTTGTCTCTCTCGTGAGCGTTCGCCCGCTCCACCTCCCCAAACTTCTGCTTCCAGAGCTCTAGACTGGCCGTGACCTCAGCGTGACCTTTCTTCTCCACCTCTAGAGCGTCTTCCAGATCTCTCATCCTCATCTGCACACACACACACAGATGAGCGGGACACTGCTCCAGCATAACTGCATTCATAAACACACGTGTGTTACCTGGATGATCTCAGAGCTGAATTTAGACTGCAGATGTGCGGTGCGTTCAGACTCCACGCTCTGCTCCAGATCCTTCACCTTCTGCAGAGCTGACTGCACACACACACACACACACACGATCACACTGTCCAAATCAGGTGCAAAACAGTCTTATTCACTGTATACTGTATGTAAAAGTAAGTGTGTGCATATATATATATATATATAATTATATAGCAAGTGCCATGATCTACTGTACCAGCTTTGAACATCAAAAAACGTGGGACTCATGTTACTAAAATCATGATGCTGACCTCCAGATCAGAGCGTAGTTTCTGTTCTCTCTCTGCACTGTGGTTCAGCTCTGCTGATTTGCGTTTCATTTTCTCTGCATCTTTCTCTCCCTCTCTCTTCATTCTCTCCATTTCACATTTCAGTTCATGCAGAGTGTCGTTCTGTTCCTGTTAACACAAAAACAGTCAAGGACAGTGTCTATAGATGATAAATGACAGACAGACGGATGGACAGACCTGTATCAGTGTCTCTAGTTGTCTCTTTCCGGCCTGCAGCTGGTCGTTCTCAGCATTTGTGCTCAGCAGCAGACGGTCTCTCTCGTGCAGCTCCGTCTGGAGGCCCTGCAGGTCGTCCTCACGTGCCTGCTGCGTTATATCTAAAGATCTCTGTAGATCTGACACTCTCTGACGCAGCTCTGAGCTGAGGACTACACAAACACACTGTCAGCATCACTCTATGGTCATTTCCACACGAACACTCAATACTCTCATCACTTTGATGAGGTGCGTCTCAAGCGACCAACCAAAATTTTTTGTTTTTATTTTCTTGGCATTTGTTAACCTGTTAACTGTCACCCCTGTTTTTGATCATAGGTGTGAAATTAAATGGTTGTATTTCATGAATGGTTTGGAATACAGAGATAAGGTCTCTCTCTTTTTAAAGACACTCAGCAGATTAGTGACTTGACACACACACACACACCGTCCAGCCTGTGATTGTGTTTCCTCAGCTCCTTCATCTTCTCCTCTGAGTTTCTCCTCTCCGCTGCCGCGTCTCTCCTCACCACGGCAACATCGTACTCCAGCGTCTGCCGCTGCGCCTCTCCGCGCTCCACCTGCGCTCGTAACCGGGCAACCTGCGCCTCATACTGCGACACCTGCAGGGACACAGATATTACAGGTATATGACATGACAAGAGCGCATTACAAGACTAATTTCTGCACTGAAGTCACATTACTATGTCATGTTTAATTCAGCAAAGGCTGAGCTAAGGCAACACAGTGCCTACTCAAAATTCAGCGTAAAGACGAATAAAGATATAATATAATGAGAAGTATATAACTGTAAATTGTAAAAATTATGGTTGATACGACTTTTAAATACTTCATCACACTGGAAGTGGATGGTCAAGTCAAATGCATTGTGTTTCACGCAGTGTCCTGATCACATGTTTAAGCACCTGTCAGAGGCAGAGCAGGTGTTTGTTTGTACCTCTTCATTGTGTTTGGAAGTGAAATCCAGTTTGTCCTTTTCCAGCTGGTTGATTTTCCACCTCAGTTCAGCCGCGAGAGTGAAATTATCACCCGTCTCTCTCTCACCGACTCGTCTGTCTCTCTGCAGCCCATCAATCACGTCTCTGAGCCTGTAAACACAGCGCTGTGAGGACACATACATACCAAGGTCCATTTCCACCACAAAAGAACTTTAATCATGCTCTGGTAAACTGTAATGAAATTATGACAAACTAAATCAAAACTACAGGATAAAACGTCAAAATTAAGTCAAAAGTCATAATTATGAGGTAAAAAATCAAAATTATGACATACTAAGTTAAAATTCTGACAAAAAGTCGAAATTGACAAAAAAAAAAACGAAATTCTGAAAAAAAGAAAATAATGACATACTAAATCGAAGTTTACATACTAAGCCGAAATTGACAAAATGTCAAAATTATGACAAAAAGATGAAATTGACAAAAAAATTAAAATTCTGACAAAAAGTAGAAAATAATGACATACTAAATCAAAATTATAACAAAAATTCTGACAAAAAGATGAAATTATGACAGTCAAAAACCGACACATACTAAGCCAAAATTGACAAAAAGTCGAAATTGCGACAAAAAGTCAAATTTTGACAAAAAAAAATCAAAATTCAGACAAAAAGTAGAAAATAATGCTATAAAGTCATAATTATGGTATAAAAAGTCAAAATTATGACATACTAAGTTAAATTTCTGACAAAAAGTTGAAATTGACAAAAAAAAAAGAAAATAATTACATACTAAATCGAAATTATGATAAAAACTCAAAATTCTGACAAAAAGTTGAAATTATGACAGTCAAAACTGACATACTAAGTTAAAATTGTGACAAAAAGTCAAATTATGACAAAAAGATGAAAATTCTGACAAATAGTTGAAATTATGACAGTCAAAACTGACATACTAAGTCGGAATTGTGACAAAAAGTCAAAATTATGACAAAAAGTTAAAATTATGACAGTCAAAACCGACATACTAAGCCAAAATTGACAAAATGTCAAAATTACGACATACTAAGTTAAATTTTGACAAAAAAAAAATCAAAATTCAGACAAAAAGTAGAAAATAATGGTATAAAGTCATAATTATGGTATAAAAAGTCAAAATTATGACATACTAAGTTAAATTTCTGACAAAAAGTTGAAATTGACAAAAAAACTTGAAATTCTGACAAGAAAATTACATACTAAATCGAAATTATGATAAAAACTAACAAAAAGTTGAAATTATGACAGTCAAAACTGACATACTAAGTCGAAATTGTGACAAAAAGTCAAAATTATTACAAAGTCAAAATTATGACATACTAAGTTAAAGTTCTGACAAAAAGTAGCAAATAATGATAAACTAAATCGAAACTATGACAAAAACTCAAAATTCTGAAAAAAGTTGCAATTATGACAGTCAAACCGCATACTAAGCCGAAATTGACAAAAAGTTAAAAATAATGACAGTCAAAATTATGACAAAAAGTTATGTCATAAGTCACAAAATTGATGCCATAATTATGACATTAAAAAGTCAAAATCATGACATACCAAGTAAAAATTTGGACTTAAAAGGTCATAATTTCGACATAGAAAGTCATAATTTTGATTTTTCATGTCATTATTAAGATTTACCAAAGCGTGATTTTTATTGTTATGTGGCAGAAATATGCTTCTTTCATCAAAGTCCCTGAAGTCTTTGGCTTCCATACACACACACGTCTTTCTTAGAAACAAGAGTCTGAGATGAACCTGTTGATCTCCTCCTGTGGGTTCTGTGCAGACGGGTGAGACGCCCGCAGGGTGGAAACAGGGTGGCTGGAGTCTTTACGTTTGGCTCGACTGCCATGGCGCGGACGGACGGCGGGCGCCTCAGAGGGCATGACCTCAACTGTCCTCACAGTTCTGAGATCTGCAAAACAACACTAGCACTTTATCATAAACAAATATAGCTTAAAATATGAATGTCAATAACAAAATACATTCTTGTTTCAGGTGGATTTACAAAGTTCCTATAAAGACAGAGAGAATGAGAAACATAAAGAAATATAATTATGAAACAACAACAGAATGTTATATTTTAATATAACAAAGAAAACCGGTTTAGACATGCATTTAAATATAGCTCCAGATGGCAATTTGACAAAAACTACAGTTTATACACACGTAATTTATAAATATAACATATGAATCATATGATACACAGTAAAATTCTACGAAAATTCAAATCAAACTAAATGAAATTCACGTGTTTGCTTCTAAAAGCGATAAACGGTCAATTCAAAATAACATTAGTAAAACTAAACACCAACCCACCATTAATAGGCCTGTTATGCTCGTGTGTCCGTGACTGGTGAAATATTACAGTGAAACGACATTAAAATGTTTAAATCCGTGTAGTTGTAATTGTAAACACACCTCAGCGTCTGTTTGAATCTGACGCCATTTTTCCTCCTCACCATGACAACAACGATAAACGAAAAACACCGCGAAATATTCATCAAAGCACGTCTCGCTCGCTTTTTACTTTTAAATTATACTTACGTTTTTTATATGTTAAATGATTAAATAAAGCGTTAAAATATCTTAAACGTCTTTATTTTGCCGCTTCCAGTCGCGGAATTTTAACTCTTTAACGACCGATGATGACAAACAGTGACGAAATTTTGTTTTTTAATCCGCGAAGATCTTTTTAAATTATTGCATGATTAAATGACAAAAAATATGTGGTTATTCGCCTTAACATTATGAAGAAATCCATGTAATTTATTATATTTAGAATAATTATAAACCCAAACCTCCCCTCTCTCAGTGTGTAGTGGTACATTCCTCATGCACGCCGCTGAGCGGGACGCGGACTGAACTATTCCACCGGTGCTGAGGGGAGACACACACTTTCGCAAGTCTTCATGTCCTTTCATTCATCGCGTGATAATATTTTTAATTATTAGCGTATTTTCCGTTTTGTTTTTAAGTCAAAGTGTTTCTAAAATAGTCTTTGAATAAGTAGGTATGCAGAAGGGAGTGAAGGTGAGTTCATATACAAACAATGGGCTTGTGTTAGCCTAAGCTAGCTAAACACGGCTATCATTTTATTTACTTCAGTGTCGGTAGCAATAAAATAATAATAATAAAGTCATATTATTGTTTTAAAAAGGCAAATTCTTAGCCATTAGGCTAATTCAATGCATGTAATAGTTGTCTGTGCTGGTAAAGTGTTTTGTTTATTGTTTTTATGTGTTGGTGACACATGCTGAGTGTTATTTGTATTAATTAACCCTTTTGTTTTCTCAGATGAAGATGACATCTGATCAGAACACAGACGATTTTATTCCAGGCGATATAGTGTTTGCTAAGATGAAGGGTTATCCTTTCTGGCCTGCCAGAGTGAGTTTATTCACAGCAGATATAAGGCATGTTCATCAAATGTTCATGAGGTCAATTGAAATTTGACTGTTTGTGTGTTGTTTTGTTTGTCACTCAGATTGGTGAAGGAAAAGCCCCGAAAAATAAGATCCCCATCTTCTTTTATGGAACGCACTCAACGTAAGTGAACTCAAATCTAACACACACACACGATGAAACAACCAAAACAAAACACACATTCTTCATTAAACCAAAGATATGCTATCTACCGTACTACTGTCCGTGTATATATAAAAGTTTTTAAAGCTCTAACTATAATGCAGAAATATATATATATATATATATATATATATATATGTATGTATACAACAATTCATCTTAAAGGGTTAGTTCACCCAATAATGAAAATTTTGTCATTAATTACTCACCCTCATGTCGACCTTCGTTAATCTTCAGAACACAAATGAAGATATTTTTGATGAAATCCGAGAAAGCAACGAAATCACCACATTCAAGGTCCAGAAGTAGTAAAAACATTGTTAAAATAGTCAACATGAATGCAGTGGTTCAACCTTAATGTAATGAAAAGACGAGAATACTTTTTTTGTGCAAAAAAACAAAAATGATGACTTAATTAAACAAATTTGTCTCTCCCCTGTCATTCTGCTATGCTATTTACGTTGCAGAGCTTTAGTATTTATGTCTGAACGCCGGCTCCTGCGTCAGTATGTCAATTTCGGCTTAGTATATCAGTGTTGTCTGTAATATTTTCATTTTTTTGTCGTCATTTCGATTTAGTTTGTCATAATTTTGATTTATTGTCTATTTCGGCTTAGTAAGTCAGTTTTGACTGTCATTATTTCAACTTTTTGTCATAATTTCGATTAAGAGTGTCATTATTTTGACTTATGTCATAATTTCAACTTTTATGCCATAATTACTTTGTCATAATTCTGAATTTTATGTAGTATTTTCATTTAGGTGTTATATAACTTTTACTTTTTATCTCGTAATTATGACTTAGTGTGTCATAATTTTTACTTTTTATGCCTTAGTTTTGATTTAGTATGTCATAATTGTGTTTTATTATATTATATTTATTATAATTATGTGTTTTATTCCCAAGAAAAGCACAAACAGTTAATATATATATATATATATATATATATGGTGTCTTGATCTTAATAGATTTTTGCATAAATGTTTATTTCTCACTTGATATCTGGATACCGATCACACACATTGTGATGAGGTCATGTTTGAAGAATTTATCATTGTCACTTGCTATCTAGTAATAACTAGCATTGTGTTCTGCACATCTCTCCTATTCCAGAACTTTTCTCTTCCCCAAAGACATCGTCCCCTACTGGCCAAACAAAGAGAGGTACGGCCGGCCCATCAAACGGGGCGGGTTCGAGGAGGGCATGTGGGAGATTGAGAACGACCCGGGCGTGGGGCTCAGAGGTCAAAAGGTCAGTGATTTTCGCTGTTAAGGCCCGATAACTATAGTGCTAAAGATATCGCTTTAAACTATAGCGCTAAAGATATTGCTTCTAAAGAGACAGAATAGCAGAATCCACGCCACAACTATAACGACACAGAGAACGATTAAGGGGCCGTTCACACAAAACGCGTTTTTCTATTCCAATGCGCTACTTTTCCATTGTTTTCTATGTAAACGCGCGCCAGACAGACGTGTATGACTGTTACGCTCGCATCTTGCGTCTTTTGTAGCACTTTGCACATGAGCACCACATTTTTAAGACACCGTGTCAAGGTGAAAGATTTTTACCTATTTCTATTATTTCCGTTTTTGCATCACATCTCAAAAGCGTGTTTCGAGACCTGAGCGCTGTGTCTCATGTTTTTAGATGCAAAGACGTGTTCTGTGCGAATGAGCCCGAAGAATGATTTTTTTTCCAGCTGATGAATAATACAAACATTGACAGCCAATCAGAATCCATCTTGCTTTAAAGAGCTTGAGTATTTAAAGCAACAGACAACAAACCTGCAGGGCTTATAATAAACAGAACGATATTGTCCGCTAATATAGCTATCGTTGTTTGTGTGTAAACATTAAGGTTTTTAGAAAAGCGCTGTAACGCATGATGGGCTTTGTGTTTCTGACAGAAAGCAGCGCTGGTGAAACGACTGTCAGATAGTCGGCTGAAACTGAAAGACAGGAAGAAGAAAGCAGAAAATCAGAGCGAAGCCAAGAACCAGACTGGATCACGTAAAGATTCAGTGTCGAAGGGCGATTTGAAAGCAGCGACACCACGTGGGAAAGAAACTCAAAGCAAAACAAAGTCTGAACCTGTGAAGTCGACGGATGATAAAACAACCGAAGCCAGGTCGACGCGCTCCAAAGATTCAACGGCAAAGATCGTCACGCCCGACGAAAGACGGACGACTGAAGTCGCGCCTGCGAGGAGAGTGACGTCGCTCAAGATGGTCGCGGCAGGAAGGAGGATGTTGCCGTCCAGGAAGATCATTTTAACGAGACGAGCCGCTGCGACAAAGATGCTTTCCTCTCGCAGGAAACACATACTGAATAGAAAGATCGTTTCAACTGCGAAGAAACGGATGGATGCTAACAATCACCGAAAGGTTTGTGTGATGCCGTTATCCGTCACATCTGAACCTGGTTTATGTCAGAATGTGAG
The DNA here is from genome assembly GCA_037950665.1 of Hypophthalmichthys nobilis. Taxonomy (NCBI): domain Eukaryota; kingdom Metazoa; phylum Chordata; class Actinopteri; order Cypriniformes; family Xenocyprididae; genus Hypophthalmichthys; species Hypophthalmichthys nobilis. The sequence goes on from CM075485.1 coordinate 29,557,309, forward strand.
TTTCTGATGTTGTGTGTGTTGTATTGAAATCATTCAGCCCTTGAGGATCACGCGCTCTACTGCAGATCTGACCCAGACCACAGATGACGTCACTGCTGCGCCGGTCAGGACGCCCGCGCTGAAACACAAACGCTCGCAAACCGCCTCTGATGTAAGACAGGAAGGAACTCTGAAGAAAGACGCACCTGTTTCTCTTCCAGTGACGAGCAGCTCCGCCCCCTCCAGCACAGCAGGTGATCTACCTAGCAACATGTTAGCAATGTGCTAAATCATGTTAGCAACATGTTAAAACATGTTAGCAAAGAGTTAAATCATGTTAGAAACATGTTAAATCATGTTAGAAACATGTTAAATCATGTTAGAAACATGATAACAACATGGTAAATCATGCTAGCGACATGTTAAAACGTGTTAAGGCTGATTTATAATTCTGTGTCGAAGGCTGTGTGTAGCACACGTAGCCTGACATGCACCTCTCCAAAAATGTAACAACGCGTCAATTCTACACGGGCCACAAGTGCTGTGATTGATTGGTCTGTTAGAACCTCTACCTGCATTTGTAATTGCCATCGACGCAGAAGTATAATTGAAAACCGACGCGTAGCCTACGGTGCAGAGTACAAATCAGCCTTTAGCAATGTGCTACATCATGTTAAAACATGCTAACAGCGTTAAATCGTGCTTAAAACATGTTAGAAATGTGTTAAATCATGATAGAAACGATGTACTAAATCATGCAAGCAACATGCTAAAACATGCTAACAGTGTTAATTTGTGCTAGAAACTTGTCTGCAACATGTTAAATCTTGTTAAAACATATTAACAACTTGCTAAAACAGGTCAACAATGTGTTAATGCTAAAACGTTAACATTTTATTGACTTAAAATCGTCAAACTTTCATAACTTTTCAGTTATTTCAGACTTTCAGACAAGACTTTGTCAATCCAACACAAGTTTGTCATCAAACTTCACTCATCTAGTTAGCTGTAAAGTGTCTTATATCCATTTTTACAAAGTTTTACAAATGCAACTGAACCGACACAGCAGTAAAGATTTAGATTTCATTTTTACTCCTTGCTTTTCGAAATTGTAAAATGCAGGTTTAGTGTAATGAAAAGTTGTAGATGTCGTTTCATGTTTTCATTATAATCTGGATGGTCATTATTACCATAAAGAGCTTCTAATCTGGTCAATTTACAGGCTCAAAGAGGAAACGGCCCACAGAAGAGCAGACGTCTGTCCCTGACAAGCCTGTGACGAGCAGCTCCGCCCCCTCCAGCCCAGCAGGTGATCTGGCTAGAAACATGCAGCAGAAACATGCTAGCAACATGTTAAAACGTGTTAGCAATGTGTTAAGCATTTAAAACATGCCAGCAATGTGTTGTCATGTTAGCAATATGTTAAATCGTACTAGAAACATGTTAAAATATGTTAGCAGTGTGTTAAATCATGATAGAAACATGCTAGGAATGTACTAAATCATGCAAACTGTTGTTAATTCGTGCTAGAAACTTGTCTGCAACATTAAATGCTGCTAAAATGCTTGTTAAAACATGTTAGCAATGTGTTAATTTGTGCTAGCAACTTGTTAAAACATGTTAGCAATGTGTTAGAACATGTTAATAACATTTTATTGACTTAAAATCGTCAAATTTTCATAACTTTTCAGTTATTTCAGACTTTTTTTTAGACAAGACTTTGTCAATCCAACATCAAAGTTTGTCATTAAACTTTACTCATCTAGTTAGCTTTACAGGCTCAAAGAGGAAACGGCCCACAGAAGAGCAGACGTCTGTCCCTGACAAGCCTGTGACGAGCAGCTCCGCCCCCTCCAGCCCAGCAGGTGATCTAGCTAGAAACATGTGCTGCGTATTTACCAGAATCTTGAGATGACAACACGTGACGTTATATTCGGAGCTGTTCATCATCATATTAGCGTATTAGCAATATGTTAAATCATGTAAGAAACCTGATACACATGTTAGCAATGTGTTAAAGCATGTTAAAACATGTAAGAAACATGCTAACAACATGCTGAATGATGCTAGCAACGTGTTAAAACATGTTAGCAATGTGGTAAATCATGTTAGAAAACATGTTAACAACATGCTAAATCATGCTAGCAACGTGTTAAAACGTGTTCGCAATGTGTTAAATAATGCTAGCAACATGATAACGTGTTAACAATGTGGTAAATCATGTAAGAAACATGTTAACAACATATTAAATCATGCAAGCAACATGTTAAAACATGCTAGCGATGTGTCAAATCATGTAAGAAACATGCTAACAACAAAATGCTAAATCATGCCAGCAACAAGTTAAATGTGTTAGCTGTGTTAAATCATGTAAGAAACATGCTAACATGTTAAATCATGTTAGCATCAAACTTTCATAACTTATCAAAGTTATTTAAAACTTTCAGACAAGACTTTGTCAATCCAACACCAGAGTTTGTCATCAAACGTTACTCATCTAGTTAGCTTTAAAGTGTATTAAATCTGTTTTTACAAAGTTTACGACACAGCAGTGAAGATTTAGATTTCATTTTCACTCCTTTTCAAAATCGTAAAATCGGTCTAATGTGTAAAAGTGAATTAAAACAGAAGTATATCGCTTTTGTTATATTACTGTTTGTACCCCTAAAAAAATGCATTATTATTATTATTATTATGACATTTTCAGTCCAGTATTAATATAACAAAATTAAATATTAACAATTATTAAAATGGAAAAAGTAAAAATTTGAAAAATGTAATCAGATTGCCAGAAAATTCCATCATTGGCGAGGAAAGAGTTAATAGACATTCGTGGTCTTATAGTTATTTTAAAGCTGCTCTATGAAAGATGTGCTTAAAAATGAACAAAATTATATTATTATGCTAGTGCATACAGATAAATCCATGTTAAGATAAATCCAGATAAATCCAATTCTTATTCTTGCCTTATCCCGATTCGATTTTATTTTTTCCCAAATAAGTCACACCGCAGAAGTTAAATGAAAAGTTGTGGATGTTGTTTCATGTTTTCATTATAATCTGGATGGTCATTATTGCCATAATGAACTTCTTATCTGGTCAATTTACAGGCTCAAAGAGGAAGCGGCCCACAGAAAAGCAGACGTCTGTCCCAAAAGAACCGGAGAAGAACGAGGTCAAGAAGATAAAAGCACAAGATAAGGATAAACAGACACAGGCGGCGAATAAACCCGAGGAGGTGAAGAGCGACGTTCTGAGCATCTCTGAAAAGCAGGATGAGACAAAAGAGGAGAAACATCCGAGAGGTGAAGAGGTGAGAGCGGACGGGAGCGCTGGAGAAAGAGCCGTACGGAGCAGGAGCGAGCTGACGTCTCTCTGTGTGTCTGTCTCTCGTAGAGGAGCAAGATCCCGGCGGAGAAGAGGCAGAGCGTGCTGAAGTCCCTGCAGGGATTGGTCACGTCCACCAGGGGAAAGACACAGTCCGGCGCTGAACAAACAGCTCAACACGAGGAGCCGCAGAAACGGCCCGAGAGGAGCCGCGGCGTCAGGAGCGAGAACCGCAGCCCCGTCAAACCGGCCGAGGGCGAGAAGAAAGAAACGGAGCAGAACGGAGAACATGACAGCAGAAACGCAGAGTGAGTGAGATCAGATCAGAATGCAGAAACACAGGAGTCTAATCCTGAAGCTGGTGTTGAGACTAAAGCCCGAGAATAACTAATACCAGTTTTTCTAACTCTGAGAAAATAGTCCACACCACAGCTATAACAATAAGAATGATAAATATAGAGTATAGTCATCTTTCTAACTATAACAATGTGATAAAAGCTGTGTTTCCATGTTAATCAGAGTGATTTTGGATTGATTAGGTTGCGAGAGACTCCGCCCACACGCTCTTCTGATTGGCTGTGATTTTTGGGTTGATTTGATTGAGTGCGCTGAAAGACATGGTTAGGACTAAAACTCTGATTAACGTAGAAAAGACGCTTTTATTGCATCACATCTGGTTGGTTAACTGAGTGTGTGTTTCAACAGACAGCAGAACAACACCAGCAGAGAGGAAGAGCGCAAAGGTGAGAGACACACATCACACTGAAACATCTGTATCGACACGTGTGTGTGTGTGTGTGTGTGTGTGTGTAGATCTCTAACTGTGTGTGTGTGTGTGTGTGTTTCAGCTCCTTCTCTGTCCGTCACAGATTCTTTGCTCTACCGGCTGCACGGTGACATCAGAATCTCAATGACGCTCGACAATCCAGTATGAACCCGTTTCATATCATTTATATATTAATCATTTTATTTTGGATTCACCGTCATTAATGTCCGTGTCTCTCTCAGGATGTCAGTAAGTGTTTGTTGGCTCTGGACGAGTTGAGCACCGTCCCCGTGTCGTCTCGAAACATCCAGAACCACAGCGAGCTCATCGACACGCTCAGAAAGGTAAACACTCACTGTTTACTTACTATAGTTCAGCCTCAGCACGAGCAGACATAACACGTGTTTGTGCCGTCAGATGCGGTGGTTTCGTGGCAGCGAGGCGATCATGTTTAAAGCCTCCATGTTGTATCATCGCTTCAAGAACATCTACCTCATCGGAGACGCAGACGAGACTCTGAGTCAGGAGTACATCGACTCGCTGCAGCAGGAGAGAGAGAGCGATGAGCGGCAGACAGACGCCGGATCAGGTAATGACACGCTGTTCATGGAAGCCTCGTGCTGGAGATTATTACACGGCTCTCTGGGATACTTGACTGTGATTTGGTCAGTAACTGTATAATGGACCTGATTTAACATCTCTCTGCTCACAGAATACCATCATTTCCTCTCTAATCCATGTGTCATGTTTATCCCCATCACCATATCAACTCAAAACTGAAAATGCACTATCCAAACTTAAATCATTGTATTTAAAATATGCTTTGGAATATAGACCTAAGTTTGGTCTTGTTTTAAAGAAGACACTCAGCAGATCGTTGAAAGTATGAAAAATTATAGAAGTTTAAATTAACTGTAAATCAAATGTGCTGTACTAAAGTTTTAATTTATATAAAATATATTTTACAAAATAATTTTTACTCAAAAAGTTGTTCCAAATTTGAAGTTGATATTACAAAAATTAAAGTTCCCCTGAGATTTTCTTTAGGCGCTGTACCAAAAAAAGCCACCAGGTGTCACCCACATTCTATTGAATTTTTTTTTTGACGCATTCTCCTGTAACAAAATACATTTCTGTCCAAATATCACTTTTATCACAAAACAAACACCAAATATAAAAAGCTTGAGATTCAGACCTTTCCGACAATGTTATGTCAAGATTAGAAAAGTTTTGATTATAAAGTAGTTAAAATAAATTTTGTAATATAAAACATGACAATGTCCACTAGGGGGAGGAGTCCGCTAAAAGGATTTAAAGTACTTTTCATCGTAACGCATTGTCCGATTTCAAAACGTTTTTCACAGGATGAATGCTGAGTTTTTAAGCTTTTGAATGATACCTAATTTATGAAGATTGCTGAAATATGCGATTGTGAAAAAAGGCAATAAATAAAAACGGCGCCAAGCAACAGGTTAGGGAGTTAACCATGATTCATTGAGTGGTTCCAGAACTTTCAAGAACAGTTTAGAAAAATTAGTTTTTATAACAAAAAACATGTATTCTTGTTATTAAAGCCTTTTTAATATTTTATTTTTTCCCAAATTTTTTTTTTTTTTTTTTTTTTTTTTTATTGGTTAAATTAAATTTTAGTAATTAAAGCATGTGTAAATTAGGGCTCTATGAAATGTTTTTCAAAAATTCGGTTTTATTTTTTTCCAAATTCATTTTTATTGATTAAATTAAATTTTAGTAATTAAAAAGCATGTCTAATTAATTGAAATTATAAAAATTGTACAATTTAACAACAATTTATTAAGTTTTATTTTTTCCAAATTTCTTTTTCTGGACTCCAATTTATTGGTTAAATTAAATTTTAATAATCAAACCTTACGCACACACTCTTTCATTTAATTTCAAAAAAACTTTAAAAAGTTAAAATGTAATTATAAAAAATACATTTTTAGGACACTATGAATTATTTTATTTTTTCCGCTCAAATTCCACTCAAAAATCACAAATTCTGTGTTTTCCATTTTCATTTTTCTGGATTCTATTTTAGTGGTTTATTACATTTTAATAATCAAAAAGCATGTCTAATCAATTGAATTCATAAAGCTTTAACAACTTAAACATATTACAGTAAATAAATGTAATAAATTGATTAAGTGTGCAGCTCTACTTTTGATTCATTCATCCAAATTTTGCCAATTTCGTTGATGTTCCGTGTTATACAGCAAATTCCATTTTGCTGACTCTATTCTGTCTGCGTTTTCTACATTGCACAAATAATAGGGCTGTATTCTTGATTTGATGTTTAGAATTGTAATTAATTTTGATTATTTTATAATATTATTAATTTATAGTCACTAAAGAAAGATGAATGTGGAAAACAACAGAATGTTTACAGTAATAACTGAGTGTCTGTGTCTGTTCAGTTATCAGTCCGACGGGAGAGACTCAAGATACGAAACAAGCGCCTCAAACCACTGAACACGTGCCTCGCAGGTATGACATCATCATCATGACATCATATTACACACACAGCATCTGAGCTGAACCTCACATTAAGTCTCACTGTTGCTCATTTCAGTTTTATTAGAACTAATTTTCTGTTCATCTTCTGTTTCTAATGACAGTCGTTCTCTGTTTTCAGCGCGGCCGTCGAGGACAGGAGCTGACCTGAGGAAACCGCCGGAGTGTTTTTAACCTTGTTTGTGTTGTTATTCCGGAATCGAGAGAGAGAGAGAGTTTTATCCGATCACCGTTGCAGTTATTTATTGGCGCTGAGATGAAGAGCTCGTGAAAATCACACATTCCCCTCACCGTCAGAGTTTCAGGAGCTCAGTCTGAAATCCTCACGCTGATGCTTTCAGGTCTTTTACTTTCATGTCATAGATTGATCCCAATGCGATGAAGATGGGTGTCGTTCTGCAGGAAAAGAGAGAGAGAGACACACTAATAAAGGCAGAGAAACTGATATTCCTCACGCTTGTTTATCCTGTCAGTTCACCTTCAGCAAACAAACACCTTCAGCTTTGATTTCACACATTCAGATGTTGGTTTTGAGGTTGGATGTCTTGTGAACTCTGATCTGAAGTGTGTGAAAGTGATGAAATGCTGACTGACAGGATCCAGATTTATGCGCCTTCCCTTTTATCACAGAGCATTAAATCACTTATGAAGCTTCATCAGACTTTAGCTGTGTGTTTTACAATCATTGTGACACTACAATTAAAGTGATTTGCCGTTACCACTGAGCAGTGTCTGAAAACTCAGCAAATCTAGTTGGACACGTCTCATAATCTGTTAAAGAGTTTCTCGAACACTTCAGATGGACGTTTGTTCTCTGTTCTGTTTGTAGGACATCAAACACAAGCATTAAAATGTTCAGTTGTGTGTGTGTGTGTGTGTGTGTGCACAGGGCAGCTATATCATCATTGTCATCTTCATACAGTGTACAGTAACACTTTGAGTCTGATCTGGACTCGTTCACACACGAACTGATCTGAATCCGGTGCTAACAGACTCTGTCTGTGTCATGAAAACATTTAGCCGTAACACTTTCTAGCATTATCTGTCCTGCTCACACGCCCCTAGATTTGTATTATAAAGCACTTGCATGTGCTTCCTGTGTTGATGTTACAGTCAATATGATCTTGATCACATTAAACTGATCTTCAATACTTTTTGGTGCTTCTTGTGTTGTGATTTCGTCTGATTGTTGTGTTCGGATTTGATCGGAACATCTAAAAGTAAAAGTAATTCATTTCCAGTATGTTTATGGGTCATTCTAGAGAATTGGTGCAAACTGCTGTCCCACAACCCAAAAATACACGTTTAAAAAGCATTTAAGTACTCAAATTTTAGATAATTACTAAGATCCTTCTATTATTTACTGAATCCCAGCTTAATATATATAAAATCATCATTTATTGGGTACTTTCAATTAGGAGGTGGCTGTGAATCTAATATGATATTGACATAAGTTTTGCAATTTTTTCCATTGTTGTTTTTAAAAATGTTTTTGATTTATTTTATTTTTTAAAGTGAAGTTAAAAAATATTTTTTATGTTTCTATTTTTAAAACATGAAGCTTTATGTAAAAAAATGTGTCCCGCATTTTCATGTCACTACCGAAACAGTCAGTACCGAAATAGTCACGACTGAAACACAAAGTTTCGGTTGTGACGTCTTTGTTTTTTTTAGTGTTATTTGATAAAATGTAGTTTTTATGTGTGTACAACTGTTCAGAACTGTGCTAGCTAACCATGTGCTGATTAGCATCTTTGAGAGGCTCAAAAATTGTCACTGACATCATTGTTTTAGTAGTGACAAAAGGGAACACATAATTTATTTGGGGGAAATAAACAACATTTTAGTACAGTTATGCAAATCATATGTTTTAGTATGCGAGTTAAATTGTGTCATGTGATGTGGTCACTACCGAAACTATGCAGTCATGACCGAAACATGGGATGTTTTCTTCAAAAATAAAGTATATTGAATGATCAACTAAGATGTTATTATAGTGTTTGGTTCAATGTTTATTCAAACTAATGAATCCTTCACTTTGAAATCAGTTTGATAAACTTTATGACTTTTACAAAGAAAGATTGGATTCAAATTACAACAAATCTCTTAAATTACACTTGAAATATTGTTAAAATTGTAATTGTTATTGATTTACCTGTGAAAACTTTTTTTTTTAATATAAAAAGCAAAAAATATATTTACAAGGTAGATGTAAAAAAAAATCTTAATAGGTCAATGTGACCCTTCTTATTAAATTATTTATTATTGTGTTTCAGTAGTGACAAATTTGGGGAGAAGAAAAATATTCCAAAACTTTCTGAAAATACAATATGAGAATAAACTGCACAATTACTAGAAATATGTAGCTTGGATATTATACAATTTGCACATACAAAATTTGTGGAAAAAGACATTTTCAACTCTGAACCAATTCCGTAGAATGGCCCATATATAATTATAAATAATCTATATATAATTTGTATCAACATTATTGTGTTTATGAGTACTAGTGAATTTGTCACTTTCCCGCGTTACGGTAACTGAGTGTGTAAGTTCCGATTCGGAATCGTACTGTGGTGAAGATCCAGCTCATGAATTATAAATCCATGACGTGACGCGCTTGTAGGTGGAGCGCCAGTCCGCTGGCCAATGAGCGAAGCCTGCTGTGCACGAGGCGCGGCTCATGAATATTAATTCAGGCTATGTGTCGGGAAGGTTACCAGGACTATTAATATTCATAAGCTACGGTTTCCTCATAGTAGGACCGGTAATTCAGTGTCCGCTTCAACTAACTTTGAGGCGACCGTTGGGTAAAACAAAACCACGACGTTTTACGGCAACAATAACTGTAGTAACTATGCTATTTTTACGATCGTTGACATGGTGATTTTTTATAGGTTTGCGTGACGCACGCATCGCTCGGTGGGTGTGTCCGGTGAACCAGACGTCATACCTCCGACGATATTCGGCGTCCGTACCGAGAGGCTGACCGAGTCACACGGACGGATCCAGATGTCTGACTGTTAATGTGAGCAAACGTTCCGCGCAGATCTCAGGGAATTGAAGCGCCATGGCTCGGGTCGGTACCGGAGCAGACGGCGCGGAACCGGAGGAGGTGAGTGTCAGATATCTGACCGCAAACACCGGCTGTGTCTCCGAACCCAGTGATCAGCGCTTTGTGAAGACTAGGCGATGAGACGCTTCTGTTGTGGCCTCAGACGCGCTATTTAGGGAACTCAGTAGTGTTGAGACACTGACAGCCTACATAGGGCTCTTTCTTCCCCCTCAGACGCCACAGTCATTGAGTGTGTTTGTCTAAATGTCCTCCTAAAGTCACCAGTCTCTGATTTAAACACACACTGACTCGGTGTCAATAACAAATGCGTGTTTGTTCAGGTAAACGTCTTTCATTGGCATAATTATGCAACGGCGGTGACGTCATAAAGGTCACGCATGAAGTACATTCACGTGAAACCTTTTTATAAGCCTCGTTTCCATGATATATGTTTATGGCAATACCATGGTTACCATGATAATTGTATGTTTATAAGCAGTCACGTGATCACAATAACATGTGAATGCGTAATATGTGCATGACATGTCGCAGCGTGTCATTTCTTATAAAATATTGTCATCTGATTGAAACGTTTCCATGGCAACCAGGTGCTTCAGATCGCAGGGTAACCACTTATCCTTAACACACACACACACACACACACACACATAACTGCTCTGTAGGCTTCAGATCATCTGCTGAAAGGCTTTTAAAGCGTGCTGTGTGTGTGTGTGTGTGTGTGAGATGTTTATTTATTGATAAACACCCTAAGCAGTGTGTGTGTGTGTGTGTGTGTGTGTGTTGCTCTCCCAGCAGCAGATCCAGTTACTGTCACAGTGTTTTTTCCACTGCAGATTGTGAGCTTGATCGGAAACACAGATATTACTGTGTGTTGACTGAGAAATGTGTGTGTGTGTGTGTGTGTGTGTGTGAGAGAGAGAGCTGGTGATCTGTAGCCTAAAGAGTGTAATCCACTTATATTATTACAACACTACACACACACTAAACGCAACTAAGAGCATTTATTCGCCATTCCACAGAATTGGTGCAAACTGCTGTCCCACACCCAAAAACACATTTAAAAAGCATTTAAGTATTCAAATTTTAGATGTTTACTAAGATCCTTCTATTATCTATTGAATCCCACAATAATATTTAAAATATCAGTAAGATTAATATATATAAAATCATCATTTATTGGGTACTTTCAGTTGGGAGGAGTCTGTCCCGAACCCTGACCCCTGAACTTCAACTTGTGAAAATGAAATTGGCATAATTTTTGCATTTTTTTCCATTGTTGTTTTTTAAAAAAAAATATGTGTGTCTATCTATCTATCTATCTATCTATATATATATATATATATATATATATATATATATCTATCTATATATATATATATATGTTTAAATCATGAAACTTTATGTAAAAAATGTGTCCCGCATGTTCATGTCACTACCGAAACAGTGTGTGTTTGAGTCCATTGTCTGAGACTGATTTTAACACACTTCTACACTTCTGATCAGGAAATATCCCTGTGTTCCTCCCTCTCACAGCCTCTCTTTCACAGTAGATAGATCCATCATTCTGAGTTAAATGTGTTCAAAAGTCTGAAAATCTGTGTGGAACTTTCAGGAATGTCACTAACAAACACCTTTTTCTGTAATTAAGCAAACTTTTTGGGTGTTATTCCATAAAATGTAGTTTTTCTGTGTGTAAACTGTTGCTAGCTAACCATGTGCTGATTAGCATCTTTGAGGCTCAAAAGTGTCTAAAATTGTCACAACTGAAACAGTCATGACTGAAACATGTCATCATTGTTTTGGTAGTGACAAAAGGGACACATAATCATTTATTTTGGGGAAATAAACAGAATTGAGTAAAGTTACGCAAATCACCAGTATTTTAATATGTTTTAGTATGTGAGTTAAATCCTGTCATGTGATGTGATGTCACTACCAACACATTACTGTCACTACCGAACATGTGCAGTCACGACCGAAACATGGGATGTTTTCTTCAAAAATAAAGTATATTGAATGATCAACTAAGATGTTATTATAGTGTTTGGTTCAATGTTTATTCAAACTAATGAATCCTTCACTTTGAAATCAGTTTGATAAACTTTAAGACTTTTACAAAGAAAGATTGGATTCAAAATACAACAAATCTCTTAAATTACACTTGAAATATTGTTAAAATTGAAATTGTTATTGATTTACCTGTGAAAACTTTTTAAAAAAAAATAACAAAAAATATATTTACAAGGAAGATCTTCTTAATAGATCAATGTAACCCTTCTTATTAAATTATTTATTATTGTGTTTCAGTAGTGACAAATTTGGGGAGAGGAAAAATATTCCAAAACTTTCTGAAAATACAATATGAGAATTAACTGCACAATAACTAGAAATGTGTAGCTTGGCTTCTTCCTGGGTTGGTGACATCAATAACCCTAAAATTTACATAAACCCCACCTCCGAGAACACACAACAAAGGGGGCGGGGCCATGTTGGGCTGCTTTAGAGAAGAGGAAGAGTTGTTGTAGTAGAGTGTTGTTGTCATGCCGTCATTTTACGCCAAACGAGGGTCAATAATTCAATGCTGGATTTTCACAAAAGATGAACATGACGGCACATGCTAGTGGATGAGTTGAATCAACTCCACAGCAACTACATAAATTTATCCACTAACCATTCAGAAACGCCTAAAAGTTGTAACTTCTTCCTGAGTCTCTCCATCAGTGTCGACTCCGGTTTGAACAATGTAAGGCTGAACACCGTTACTGACAATCCTCATTTTGGCTGCGTGAGATTCTCCAGCTTTGTTGTTGTTGAGCTGTTAAAGCTCCGCCCTCTTCTGGAAAAGGGGCGGGAGCAGCAGCTCATTTGCATTTAAAGGGACACACACAAAAACGGCGTGTTTTTGCTCACACCCAAATAGGGGCAAATTTGACAAGCTATAATAAATGATCTGTGGGGTATTTTGAGCTGAAACTTCACAGACACATTCTGGAGACACCAGAGACTTATATTACATCTTGTGAAAGAGGCATTATAGGTGCTCTTTAAAAGTATATTTCATTGTTAGTTCATTTAGCTAATGTAGAGTGTTTCCGGTTCTTTTATTAATGAATGTTTGTTTTTCAGTGCTATCTATTTCCTTTGCACTTTGACAGATTTAGTTAAATATTCATGACAGTAAATGTCACTGTTACACACACACTTTAACATGAGGCCTAATGCATTATAAAGCTCTTCATGCAGAAAGGCATGCTATTGTTTCTAGAAATACACAAACACAAGTGATATTTTATCTGAATACAGTAATGAAGATGGATTTATCCGCACAAAATGCAACTATAAATGAAGATATTGTGATGAAGGCATCAGGTCTGTGTGTCACACAGCGACAGTCCAAATTGAGTTACATAACTGGACATCTATAAATAGAGAGTGTCGTGTTAGTGGAACATCTGATCTGAGCGGGGAGAGAAGCTCATGTATGTTGTGTTTCTGCACTGCAGCTGCTGCTCATGATCAAACACACACGTGTCGTGTTTATGTTCATTATCTGTTCTGTTTGTTTCAGGACTGTTTTGAAGATGCTTTCGATCGCATCCCAGTGTGAGTATCACATCGGATCATCCCTCACAATCAGGATCATTGATCAGATTTATGAATCGGAATAAAATCTGTGTGTGTTTGTGTGTTCAGGGCGTCTAAGATGGACCTGCGTACGTCTATAGAGGAGTGCAGCATGGCCCTCAACCTCGTCCTCAACAACAAGTTCTCTGAAGCCCTAGACCTCCTCAAACCCTGGTACACCACTGACTCTCAGTAAAGATTTCAGAGCAAAAAGACACATGAACCTCAAGCTGAAGGTGGATGTTTGTACAATGATACCGGAAGGCTTTTACTTGTTAACTGTGTGACGGGTGTGTTTGTAGGTCTAAGGACAGCATGTATCACGCGTTGGGCTACAGCAGTATTCTGGCGATGCAGGCCACCATGACGTTCGAGCACAAAGACATCCAGACTGGTATGGCGACCATCAAAGAGGCCTTACAGACCTGCCAGAGGTGTGGCTCAAACATGAGTTCATCATCACTGAAGCTGATGTTTCTGGACAGTTCTGACGTGTTCCCGTCTGTCTGCAGGTTCAGGAAACGAAACTCAATGGTGGGGTCCATATCCAGCCTGATGTCCAAACAGCCGTCAGACAGCCTGAAAGAGGGTAACCCTGTGTTTGAGACACTGAGCCCTTAGTAACATGTCTCAATGTGTTTGTGTAGAGTTCTTACACGTGTGTGTGTGTGTGTGTGTGTGTGCAGAGGAGATGCATGCGGAGATCTGCTATGCTGAATGTTTGCTGCAGAAAGCCACACTAACATTTGTACAGGTCAGTGAACCGTTTCACTCCAGTCCAGTGCGTCTACACCGGCTTGACTAATAACTTGGCAACAGTGTTCTTTACATGATACGATACGATACTACATTAGTAATGCCTGAAGGGAAATGAACATGTTACAGCAGCAAAAACACACTCGCACACAAACCAATAAAACGGGTCATTGACAAATAAGGTTTTTAAAAGTGTAAAAAACATAATGGAGATATAATTAATTTTGAAGTTTTATTAAGTGTTAACAATGAGGTTATATGGTTTTTATAATCAATTAACTCTGCTTTTGTCATTTTTTACAAGACGGACAAAATTTGTCACCAAAAAAGTCATTCAGTTTAACCAAAATTTCGGTTTTACCGAATGACGATATTTTCAAACAATGCTAACAGGCTGATATCTAGCTAGCTAGCAAAAGGACAATCAAACAAACATTTTATATTTAGTACAAGTTAAAATATTACAAATATTAAATATTACAACATTTTCCATGTTTTATAGCGGTTGTACCGAATGACCTGATGTTTCGGGACATGCGTATGATCAAGTGAAAACATGAATTTATCAAATAGTTAAAAGAGAGTTAGTTCCTTTGCTTCACGACCATGTGGTCCTTTGCAGGTTTCTGAATGATGTGACATCCTGTCACATGATATTGACCACATGACTTGATCCAAAATGGTCCCTTTATATTGGTTACTCCAAATGACATCAATGAAATTCATTTTTCCAGACATTCTTTCTCATAACAAAGCGACGACTTCTACACATAATTTTAATACCATTTTGCACTATGTTGATATATGATGTTATAAAATCATGCCAGAATAAAAAATATATACGCTTATTACATTTTAAGATAATTAATCACAAATAAAATGGCTGTATTGGCCTTTGGACGGTTAAACCGAATGACCTTTTGACACTTCAAAATCTTTAAAATATCTTTATAAGAAGCAAAATATGTCATGTCATATCTGTGTTTTTTATTATTATTAAGGACAAAAAAATGACCCATCACGTCATTGACCCAAATACAAATAAAAAATACCATCTAAATAGTTTAAATCTCACAATTCTGAGAAAAAAGGCAGAATTGCAAGTTATAATCTTGTAATTGTGTGAGGGGAAAAATCAGTATTTTGAGATTTGAGCTTTTTAGTTTTTTTATTCTGTGGTGGAAACAAGTTTCCATAATATTAATTATGAAAGGTAAATATGAAATATAAGACACATTCTCATTCATCACTGCTTTGTGTTTATTTCAGGATGAAAACATGATCAGTTTTATTAAAGGAGGAATCAAAGTACGCACAAGTTATCAAATCTACAAGTGAGTCTGAAATCAAGAATTCATATTCAATAAATATGATTTAATCTACTGTATAATATCTGTAAAAAATATTGTATTTATAATATAAACATATATAAGATAAAATAATTTATAATAATATAATTATACTAATATATAGTAATTTTGTAAAACTGATATATAATTATATTTTTTGTGAACGACAAAAAATCATAATAATAATCGAGATAAAATACATGAGAACATACACATTTATATATATATGTATAATACAACATTTTCATGGATATTATTATTATTATTCTCTAGCTGAAGTGTGTGTGTGTTTAGGGACTGCCAGAGTGTGTTGAACATGTCTCAGGGAGTGGGCGGAGACAGCGAGGCCTTCAGACAGTTTGAGGGCGGAGTCAAGCTTGGGATTGGCTCATTCAACCTGGTCAGTCAATGAGACAGGAAGTACAGGATGACTGGAAAATTACCCTGAGAGTCACTGTGCATGTGGTTAAATTAGACTGATGTAATAACTGAGATGAACCATGTTCACATCATTTAAAAAGTGAAAATGCAGCAGATGAATGGATCTTGAGCTGAAGCTTTAACTGTGTTGTGTGTCAGATGCTTTCTTTACTACCTGCACGAATCCTTCGACTGCTGGAGTTCATCGGCTTCTCAGGGAATCGAGTGAGTAACTGCTGATGATGGGGGAATGAAGCTTTTCAGACTCTGAATGAGTTGAACTAACGGTGTCTGTCCCGCAGGAGTTCGGTCTGTCGCAGCTGCGGGACGGCGCCGGCAGTCACAGTCTCAGATCAATCCTGTGTGTCCTGACGCTGCTCTTCTACCACACTTACGTCTCTCTCATTCTGGGTAACCACTGCACCACACTACAGGACACACAAACACACTTGACCAGTCTGGGTGTCAGATGGGATCTGAAATATCAAAATATCAGACATGTTTGAAATCTTCTAACTGGATGGAATCATAGACATTGAAGTCGAATGGCCAACATCTGCACACTGGCTTTGACTTTTGACCAGTGCTGCCTTTTTAGCGATTTTGTCATTGGATTTAGCGACTTCCCCGCCCCTGTTTTTTCAAAAGCCTAGCGACAAATCTAGCAACTTCTTAGACAAACCTTATCTAGATTCCAGGACTAATTTATATTAATATAAATCAGTGGACACGCCAATATGACGTCATTTAGCGACCAGTTTTAGCTACTTTCAGCTGAAAGCAGTTGGCAACACTGCTTTTGACCAATGTTTTTATTATATTTTTTGTTATGTAACAAAAACATACAGCAAAATTACTAAAACTTTGACAAAAAAATATATATTTATATCTGTGCTATTTTATTTTTATTATAGTTTTAATATTTTTATATTTTTTAGTTTTCGTGTTAATTTTAAATTAATTTTTAGTCATTTTGTTATGTGCTTTTGTCTTTTTTTTTTAATATTGCTATTAAAATTAAATTTATTTTTATTTCAGGTTTAGTTTTAGTTCGTTTTTATTTATTTTTCAGTTGAAATTTTTTTTATTTCAGTTTATTTCCAAGTCAATATTTCTAATTTTCATTTAGTTTAAGTCTTTCAATTAATATTTATATTTTATTTTATTTCAGCTTAATTTTAATTAACAGGTTTAGTTTTAGATGACGATAATAACCCTTATTTATATATATTTTAAATAATTAATTTATTATTGCTTATTTCAGTTTATTATTGAGAAATAATATGATAACAGTACAACTGTAAATCAAATTACAACACTAATATTTATGGCTTTAGTATTGTCTTAATTTCTTCAATTTCAAACAATAAACCATCAAGCTTTTTTTATTTTTATTTTTAGATATGTAGTTTTTGTTAATTTTTATTTCAATTTTAGTTTTAGTTATCTTAATACATTGTTAAACTAAATGAAAATGAGAAATGATGCATTGGCAAGTTTTTTTATAATATATATTTATTTCAGTTAATGTTTTTATTTCAAGTAATGATCATTTTTTTATGGTTTTAGTTTTAGTTAACTATAATAACCCTGCTTTTGACGCATCCAGACTGTAAATCAGAGCAGACTTCACTTATTGTTTCACGTTGTGTTTGTGTTTATTGTGAAGCTCTCCTGCTGTTTGTGTCGTAACACTGAGTGTTTATTGTGTTTCAGGCACTGGCGAGGGGAACCTGGTGGAGGCCGAGGCTCTGCTGGAGCCGTACATAGAGAGATTTCCTCGGGTGAGACACACACAAACACACACTTGTTACACACTGTCACATGGTGACTTTAATGATGAGCAGTCCTGATTCCATTGAAAGCTCAATGTTTTTGTTCCCAGGGCTCCATCATCCTGTTTTACTCGGCTCGGATCGCCTTACTGAGGGGAAACTTTGAGAAGGTGAGGGGGTTTTGATGTGGTCTGCACGTGTGTGTAGCCGTGTGTTGTGTTGTAACGGCTGTGAATCTCTCAGGCGGCGGTGAAGTTTCAGGAGTGTATCGCGACCCAGCAGCAGTGGCGTCAGGTCCATCATCTGTGCTACTGGGAGCTGATGTGGTGTCACTCGTTCCAGCAGCAGTGG
The DNA here is from genome assembly GCA_037950665.1 of Hypophthalmichthys nobilis. NCBI lineage: Eukaryota > Metazoa > Chordata > Actinopteri > Cypriniformes > Xenocyprididae > Hypophthalmichthys > Hypophthalmichthys nobilis. The sequence continues at coordinate 29,575,264 of CM075485.1, forward strand.
ACGGACGCGTACCGATACGCTGACCTGCTGTGCCGAGAGAGCCGCTGGTCTAAAGTAACACACACACGCACGCACACACACACAAAAGACACTTCATATGCTGTAATATTATCGATCTCACTGCACTGACACTATCAGACGAGAACAAACCTTGAGCTGAATTGATCTGAATAATGACTGCATTACAGCTGAAACGGAAATTGTTTCATAAATGATGAACTTTGGAATATCGACACTGTTATTTTCCATTTAATACTGTGAATCTGCTTCAAAAAGATCTGTATTGTATAAAGTTTGGTGACCAGACATTTCCAGGTCTTTACACAAATTTTTAAACACTCCCAGAGTTTCGCAGTAATTCCCACACACACATCTTAACTATAACTACACCTCGATATGAATGAATAAATTAGCAGGAAGCACATACAGTACTTTGTCTCAAAATGATTCTAGAATGCAAATAAAATAATAAGCCTAATTATGGATATAAAGATCAATTTCCAAAAGCACCAACATAAAATAACAAAACAGTTGTAAGTGTATACAGAATATTCACATTTTGTGAAAATGAAAACTAGATAAATAATTAAATACAATTAGAAAATGCTAAAATATTTGTTAAATTAGCTTGAGTAAATGATGAGGATGTTCATTTCTGGAGGAAAAATCAAGATTTCTGTGACACGGAAAACACTTTGTTTGGCTTTGTATGCCAAAAAACAAAAGGAATTGTTTGATTACATTTTAAAAGTTGAATTAAATTGTTATTCATTTATGCATTCATTTGATTACCACAGTTTATGATAATAAATTTGCATTAAATCATAAATCCAGAAAAATTAAAACACACAGCACAGAATTTCTGAATAAAAATAAAAATAAAACATTTCATAGGGACACATTATTGTTAATTTTTAATAAATGATTAAATTGTTGAAGTTTTATGAATTCAATTGATTAGACATGCTCTTTGATTATTAAAATTTAATTAAACCTTCAAAATAAAATAAAATCTTCAAGATTTTAAAACTTTTTCAAAGTTTTTGGTCAGGTCAGTTTGTCTTGACTAACATTGTCTAGTTAAATTATTGAAGTTTTATGATTAGACAGACTTGATTATTACAATTTAATAAAACCTTTAAAAGTAAAAATTAAAATTATGAAATTGGGAAAAAATAAAACAGAATTTGGGAGAAAATATAACAAAGTACAGTTTTATTTATCATGTGTCTTCATGTTTGTAATGTGTTTTTATAAATTCTGTAATTTTCATAATTTTTATAATGCTGTTTTGATCTGAACCTTCTCAAGTGAGATTTTGAAGATATTTTGAGCACGTACTGTACATACAGTATGATGAGCAGCTGTTTCTCCTGTCTCAGGCCATCTACGTGTATCAGAAAGCTGCTATCCTGAGCATGATGTCCGAGCAGGACGTGAAGACGACCGGAGAGAGTATCGTGGAGTTGTTCAGGTGAGTCTGGCGCGTCTCTCGTGAGATTCCTCATGCGTTTGCTGAGGCTGATGGTCTGTGGCTCTCTCTGGTGTGCCGCAGGCAGGTGGAGGGACTGAAGCAGCGTCTGGCCGGGAAGTCCATCCCTACGGAGAAGTTTGCCGTGAGGAAATCCCGGAGATACTCGTCAGCCGTGCCTGTCAAACTGGTGATTCCTGCGCTGGTGTGTCTCTCTCACACAAACACACACACACACACGCTACAAATAACACATGTAAATAAAGAGAGGAGGAAGTCATGCATCTGTGGTTCTTCACACAGGAAATGATGTACGTGTGGAACGGCTTCACCATCGTTGGGAAACGTGCGGATTACACTGAGAGCTTACTGGTCACCATCGAGAGAGCAGAAGAGCAGCTGCGCAACGATCCCAGTGAGACATTATTTGAGCTGTTTATGAACCTTCTCGAGTGAGAACTCTTACTGCGTTTGAGGAAAAAATCTAATTGCGATTTATTTTTTTTAATGATAAAAATGGCGGTTGCTGTATGTATGATTGTTTATGTAATGTTGCTGGTTTACATAATCAAAATTAACCTATGTTATGAGTGGGTTGGCTACTATATCTATAAATGAATATAAATGAATTGGATGACATGGAATTGCAGTCAAAAGTGCTTTTATGTCCTCGGCAATGTCAAAATCAAACCTACGCCCTTGATGCAAAGTGCCCATGAGAAACAAGTGTGTGTGTGTGTGTGTGTGTGTGTGTGTGCGCGTTTCAGACCCGTCTGAGTTTCACCCTGATGATCAGTGTCTGGTGCAGATGTTGAAGGGTTTGTGTTTGAAGAATTTGGGGAGATTACTGCAGGCCGAACTGTGCTTCACACAGGTGATCAGCAGGTAAACACACAAACACACACACACACACATATTATTTCACTTTCTTATAACTGATCATACGTATATATATATATATATATATATAAAATGAGGAAGAGCATTTGCAGTGTTTTGATGATGACTCAAGGTAACTGTGTGTTTGCAGTGAGAAGCGCATCCGTTACGATCACTATCTGATCCCCTTCACCCTGTATGAGCTGGGTTTACTCTATAAGCAGCAGGGCGATTACATCAAAGCCACACGCTTCATCGAGGATGCCAAGTGAGTTGGGTTTCATATGCTGCACTGCAGGGGTGCAAACCTCAGTTCCTGGAGGGCCACAGTCCTGCAGAGTTTAACTTCAGCCCTAATTAAACACACCTGATTAAGCCAATCAGGTCCTTCAAGATTATTTGTGAACTACAGGTTTGTGTGTTGGAGCAGGAGCGTGGCCGCACTGTGTGTGTGTGTGTGTGTGTGTGTGTGTGTGTGTGTATCTCCTCTGAAGCAAATGACAACTTGAGGGTTGAAGATTTAACAACTTTTCTAGATTTAAATGACGGACGATTTTGTTCTATTACGAGATTTAAATGTCGCTCGGTTTCGTTCTAATACGAGATTTAAATGTCACTTGGTTTTGTTCTGTTACAAGATATAAATGTTGCTCGGTTTCGTTCTAATACGAGATTTAAATGTCGCTCGGTTTCGTTCTAACACGAGATTTCAATGTCACTTGGTTTCATTCTATAACGACATTTAAATGTCACTTGGTTTTGTTCCGTTAAGAGATTTAAATGTCGCTCAGTTTTGTTCCATTACGAGATTTAAATGTCGGTTTAAATGTTGCTCAGTTTCATTCTATTACGAGATTTAAATGTCGGTTTAAATGTTGCTCAGTTTCATTCTATTACGAGATTTAAATGTCACTCGGTTTCGTTCTAATACGAGATTTAAATATTGCTCGGTTTCGTTCTATTACGAGATTTAAATGTCGCTCTGTTTTGTTCCGTTAAGAGATTTAATGTCGGATTTTGTTCTATAACGAGATTTAAATGTTGCTCGGTTTCGTTCTATTACGAGATTTAAATGTCTCTCGGTTTCGTTCTAATATGAGATTTAAATATCGCTCGGTTTTGTTCTATTACGAGATTTAAATGTCGCTCTGTTTTGTTCCGTTAAGAGATTTAATGTCGGATGATTTTGTTCTATTACGAGATTTAAATGTCGCTCTGTTTTGTTCCGTTAAGAGATTTAATGTCGGATGATTTTGTTCTATTACGAGATTTAAATGTCGCTCGGTTTCGTTCTCTTACGAGATTTAAATGTCGCTTGGTTTTGTTCCGTTAAGAGATTTAATGTCGGATTTTGTTCTATAACGAGATTTAAATGTCGCTCGGTTTTGTTCTATTACGAGATTTAAATGTCGCTCGGTTTCGTTCTGTTACGAGATTTAAATGTCGCTCGGTTTCGTTCTGTTACGAGATTTAAATGTCGCTCGGTTTCGTTCTGTTACGAGATTTAAATGTCACTCGGTTTTGTTCCGTTATGAGATTTAATGTCAGATGATTTTGTTCTATTACGAGATTTAAATGTTGCTCGGTTTTGTTCCGTTAAGAGATTTAATGTCGGATGATTTTGTTCTATTACGAGATTTAAATGTCGCTCGGTTTTGTTCTGTTAAGAGATTTAATGTCGCTCGGTTTTGTTCCGTTAAGAGATTTAATGTCGGATGATTTTGTTCTATTACGAGATTTAAATGTCGCTCGGTTTTGTTCTGTTAAGAGATTTAAATGTCGCTCGGTTTTGTTCTGTTAAGAGATTTAATGTCGCTCGGTTTTGTTCCGTTAAGAGATTTAATGTCGGATGATTTCGTTCTATTACGAGATTTAAATGTCGGGTTAAATGTTGCTCAGTTTCATTCTATTACGAGATTTAAATATCGCTCGGTTTTGTTCTATTACGAGATTTAAATGTCGGTTTAAATGTTGCTCGGTTTCATTCTATTATGAGCTTTAAATGTCGCTCGGTTATTTTCTAATACGAGATTTAAATGTCGGTTTAAATGTCGCTCGGTTTCGTTCTATTACGAGATTTAAATGTTGCTCGGTTTTGTTCCGTTAAGAGATTTAATGTTGCTCGGTTTTGTTCTATAATAAGATTTAAATGTCACTCAGAAAGCATCAATATAAAAATATGATAGTTTGTCACAAGTGAAAAAAGGCAGCTTGTCAAAAGTGTCTGATGTGAGTTAAACAAATTTAATTAATAGTCAATTAAGCAAAATAAATGATTTGAATTAGTAGTGTCTGAGGCAGAATTACCATACTGTGATGTTGTCCTTACTGTGGTGGAGAATTACTTATATCATGGTAAAGGTTTAGGTTATGTAATGATTTAATTGATACTTAGTATATAAATGAATGTCAGAGGAGTTGATGGTGTTTGTGTTCGTAGGTTGAATTATAAAGACTATTCTATGGAGTCTCGACTTCACTTCCGCATCCACGCAGCTCTCAGCAGTCTGAAGGGTTCTCCGACAAACTCGCCATGATGAAGGACAACATTCAACACCAGCGTGACATGAAAACGACAAGCACATCACGACCGTCATTGAAGCACCAAAGTATCCGAGCACCTGCAGCGCGGCCGTAGCGACATCTAGAAATGCTTTCACTGACCATTTCAAACCAAAGTCACTGTTCTGTCATCTATCAATCAACCTACCATACATGTACCTCAAACCTGAGCATATAGTGTGTCTCATCCTTTTAAATACAGAGGCGTACGTTTATTCAGCCAATCGAATGGTTGAACAATCAGAAAACAGCTGCTTTAATGAATGTAATGGTTTACTTTAAAGACCAAATATGTTTGTGTCCGCTTGTGTGTCTTACAGTGTGTGCCTCTGTTTGTGTGTTTCACCATGTGTCTTTAGCAGTGTATTTCTGGTGTGTTTCTGCATGGCCTGTCGACCGCCGCCTGTCGTTCACAGAGCGCTGCAATAAGACTCTAATATATTATTGAGTTGATTACATGTTTAGATTTGTTTGATGCTCCAAGCAATTCAAGAAATTAATTTGAAAGCAATAATAAACAGCCAACAATCATGCTGAGAAATATAATATATTGTACAATAATTATTGTATTTTTTTCTAGAAAGGGGTTCACTTTAAACTGATGTAATTCTAAGACAGTTTTATTTCTTCATGTTTTTAGGGGTGGATCAGATGTAGCGTTTTTGTTTGTTTGTTTTTTGTTTTTTGTGCATGCTTGTTCTTGTTTTAATGTTTAATACCAAATAAGTTGTATACAAATCAAATACAGTTTATCCCATTTTACAAGCATAATTGGTTTTTTTTTGTTTCTTTTATAATTCACAGGGCTGTACGATTTATCGGAATCGTAAAAAAATCACGATGTGAGCATGTGCGATTTCCAAAGCGCTGAAAGATCTTCAGAATGCAGCGCGCCAAAATCCAAATCTAGACTATTTGCGGCAAAAACAAAATGGCTGTTCATTCATGCTTGTGCGGTTAAAATAGTTCAGCCGACACCATTTTATATGATGCCAGCAGATATCGTCAATGAAGCCGTGTGTGTGTGTGTGTGTGGAAATATTGCTTCAAAATCGTGATTAAAATTGAAATCGCAATGTTGATTAAAACATCTTGATATTTACCTATTTTTCCGCATCGCACAGCCTTAATTCTGTAAATTTCTGTAAAAAAAAAAAAGTAAATTTTCATATAATGTGACCGTACCCTTCTGCATCGCGTCTTCTGCCTCAAATCAGACATGAAAAAAATACTATAGTAATTTATAGCAAATATTATAGTGTTTTTGAACCATACTAGTACTTGAATTAATTTGTTGTGGTAATATAAACAAATTACTTTACCCAACTGTACTAAGTTTTCTATAACTATATGATATATTATAGTACAATACACTACAGTTTACTGTAGTAAAAACGAAATTACTACAGTATTTATTACAGTTTATCAGTTCACTATAGTTAATACTACAGTGTGCTGTAGTATTCATTAACAAAGTGTTGTAAATACTATAATATACAGTATACTACAATTTACTATAGTAAATACTATTATTTCATGTGGCATCGTCTTCCTGCGGCCGTGTGAATCTTAAAAGTCGTGCTGATTTTTGATTAGTAAAACTAAAACTTTCACATTACTATGGCTGTTTCTCTGCAGCTTGTTGCCTTCGTTTAAAATCATTAGTGCTCGTGAATTCTCATTAAACAAGAACTTTACACTGCAATAAAGTCTTGTTTTCCTGATATCTGACAATATCTAGACATCTTTAATGAGAATATATCTTGAATCAACAATAGGTGACATAATATTATTTAATAAATCTATAATGTACAAACATATATAACATTTATTGCAAAATTCCACTAGATTTGGACTCCAAAGTCACTAAATCTTTAGCCACTTGACCACATTTATTCAGCGAATAATTCAGCGAACAGGGAACGTTCTGACGAGGTTCTCTCAAAGTTATGAACGAACGTTCTTCCAGAAATGTCAATAGAATGATTGTTCAAAGTTATCTGGTCTTTTATAATGTTTTCAAAATGTTGTTTTCATGTTTTCAAAAAGTTGGCGCAAAAACGTTATTTATACATCATTCATTGGGCGTTTTTTTTTTTTGTTTGTTTCTTAAATGTTTTAGTTGTAGAACATTTAAAAACATTTTTTAAATTTTAATATTTGTTTCGGTACACTTAGAGAACGTTCAAAAGTTACATTCCTGTAATGTTTGCAAAAAATATAAAATGGAACGTTTCCCTTAACGTTTACATAACCAGAAAAAAACTGCATGTTAATTACCATAGAGCTTACATAACTACATATTTACACTTACACAATCAATCATTGTAATCAAACGGTATAGACTTATAAATATATAATGTGTTTATTGGCGTCGCATCATTTGTAGGTCTGTTTGTGGTTTCAGCTCACATGACTTGCGATCATGGTTGTGTTTGGACAGATGGGATCATTCTGGCAGGATTAGAATGCTGTTATTTGTTTCTCTTAGAGTTTTATTTGCTCTTTTAAGCTGTATTTGGTCTGATCAGTGTTTTTTAGGGTGATTCCTCTCCAGTGTCTTCTGTTCCTGCTGTTTACGGTGCCTGGAGTTTTTAATGTTTAATTTCAAAAGAAAAGTTTTTTCTACACCAGTGTGTTCATCTTTCTTTTTCTGGTCATTTGCACAACTTAAATATAAGAATATGACATTGTCATTGCTTTTGTTTGAGTTTTGGCATTTTTACATGTGGAATAAACCTTTAGTTAATAACTTTATGAAGCTGCTGTCAGAAAAGTAGATCCTCACAATATAAGTAAAAAATTTATATTATTAAATTTAATTATTATAAAAAATGCACTACAAAATATTTAGTGGTTTAGGACAAGATTTTTTTTTTGTAGTTTGGAAAATCAGTAAAAATTATCACCAATTTTGGTGGGTTAGTTTTATATTAAGCTCGTTTCCATTGTAGTGGTTGGAAACATTTATGTATTAATTTAGCATATGTAAGATTTATTAAAAGTGTATATTATTCATTATGAAGATCTGATGTGTCAAACTTTGTTAAAGATTGAGGCTGATGTTAATTTTGGGAAACACTATCTGAAATTCAATCATTAACGCTCATGTCATTAAAGCTGCAGTCCGTAAGTTTTGCCTCTTTGTCGCCACCTCTGTTTGAAACCTGCAATTACAGTTATTTGCGGAATTATCATCTTTGCGTGGGTTGTGCATCGGCACAGCTCCTCGTCGTGGATGAATCTAATGTTTGCTGTCAGTCACCACACCGGTGTGGATACTGTACTTCAGAATCACAGATTCTGTGCTTGGAAGTATGACCAAAATAAGAATTTTCACTGGAAAATTACCAAATTACCGCGCTACCAATGGTGATTAAATCTAAGGATCGCTTAGCTCATATAACATCAAACCATGCAAATTATTATTATTATGTTCTCAAATTGTTAATGTAAACAACATCAGCATGTACATGTATTTAGTGTGTATTAGCGTTACCTGTAGATTTCAATTTCTGTACAGTCTAATCTAACGTTAATTTGTCATACCGTACAATCCAGCCATGAAAATGATAAGTTTATTTATTGCAGCTGCTGTGAGAAAAGGCTATAAATGATGCATCATCCTCACATGATATAGCCTACTAGCTGGGACTCATTCTTTATGTAAACAGACGTGACATAATGACGCAAAAAAGACAAATGGCAGCATGCTCGAATTTCCCGCGGAAAGCCACCAGTACCACTTCTATTATAAAACATTATTACAAGCTTACCGTTGTGAATCGAGCTAAGGAGATCGTTTTGAACACTGGCTGGTTATGTACTTGCTCAAAAATTGATTTTGGGTCATTTTTAACCAAAAAAAGTTACAGACTGCAACATCTGAATATGAATCGAAGTTATTTCTGACTCTGAATACACAATTTAGCTGTTTTAATACAAAAAAAATTCTTACTATACTTTGATATCTGCTCAGTCCAAAGGTGTACGTTTTGTTTGAGACTCTGATTGAAATGCAAGTTAATAATTAAACAAACTCAATGAATGTTTATTTACTGTCCTACTAAACCTCAGGTTTCCGATGAGTTTTGCGCTTATTTTTATTAAACTGTAAAATACATGCTGACTTCTGTTACTTCTGGTGGTTTAGATTGAGAACTGTTGCATTTGTGTGCAAATAACATCATTGTGCAGTTGATGAATGTTCCTCATTCAACACAAGATATTCACAGTGACTTAAATACCAAAATGTTACCAAAGTGTTTCTTGAGCAGCAAATCAGCATATCAGAATGATTTCTGAAGTATTTCTGGAGTAATGATGCTGAAAATTCAGCTTTGATCACAGGAATAAATTACATTTTAACATATATTCACATAGAAAACAGCTGTTTTAAATGTAAAAATTCATATTTTTTTACTGTATTTTTGATCATATAAATGCAGCCTTGGTGAGCAGAAGAGCCTTTTTCAAAAACATAACTTTACGGTAGTGTGTGTGTGTATGTATACACATGTAATCGCTCACATTTGCACGTTGAAGTATTAATAAGGTGGCTCAGTGGGAAGCACTGTCACCTCACAAGAAACTCCCCGGCTGAGCCAGGACTCCTTTCTGTGTGGAGTTTGCATATTCTCCCTGTGTCAGTGTGGGTTTCCTCTACACAGTCCAAAGACATTCAGGTTAGGTGGATTGGACATGCCAAATTGGCCGTAGGTGTAAATATTTGTTTGTGTGTGAGTCCCAAGCCATGTAATAAGGAGGATTGGGGAAAGAGCCGGCAACCAGGCCAAGAAAATACATGGAGGGTGTCTCCAAGAGTCGGATACATCTAAAATGGTAATATAGATTAGAAGTGTCAATAAACCAATAGACCTTTCCGGGATTTGATTCAATCTGATGTCAGGCTTGTACTGAAAGCGGTTAATGATTTGTCCGTCTGACTCTATGATGGAAGTGCGTCTGCTGAGCTGACGGGACAGAGCAGAACAGAGAAGCTGCAGGAGTCATGAGGGTCCTCGTTGTTTTTATCTTCATGTGTCTTCTCTTCCAGACCGCTGTGAGTTTGACAGTTCAATCAAGTGTGCTTCTGTAATGTCTTGGAAACCTGTGCGAAAACAGTCATTATTTTTCCAAAAATGTATTTGCTGTTGCTAAGCCTAACCCTAGAGCAGAAATTACACTCTTCATATTATAATACTGATAAAAAATGTTTTTATATAATAGAAATATTAACAAAAGATAAAAGTAATTTCATGTTATTTTAATTGTATGTGATTGTGTGATTCACGTTTGTAATAAAACATTCAGCATCAGAGTTTTGTTTTCAGGGTGGACGCTTTTATCTGTTTCATCAACATGTTGCTAAATTGTTGCAAAATATGTTGTATTTTGCAACTTTCTCTCTGATGAAATTCAGCTCACCTTCTAATGTTCATATTTAATCTGCTTTTTTCTTTACTTCTGCTGTTTGTTTCAAATGTGATTTACCAGTTTATCAAACTACTAGCAGACAAATTAATCTCATGCTGTTTTTTACTCTTCATCAAAGGAATCTGAAGATGATTCCTTGGTCATCACCCAATGTCGGCATCAGAATTACACATGGCTGTCTTGCACGAAAGTGTTCTGTCCGCCATGGATGCAATGTATCTCGGGACAGTGTGTCTGTAAGATGCCGCACGAGTGTCCACGACAGGATTACCACGCGTGTACACTGGACGGATCTGATTATTACTCCATGTGTCAGGCCAAAGCCATCTCCTGCAGATCCAACAAGCCTGTGTTCTCTCACATCAGCTCAACCTGCAAAGGTGAGGACATCATCCTTGATTAATGTGCATGAAAATAAGACATTAGCAATGCCAAAAAATCCCCCGCTAACAAAATATATTCTAAGAACATATTTATGAAATGATTATTTCTGAATGTTCTTTGAATGCTCAAAACGTCCAGTTTTTTTAAATGTTTTAAAAACGCTTTTTTCTTGGTTATGTGAATGTTAAGAAAACATTCAATTTCATTTTGCAAACATGGGAACGTTACTTTTGAATGTTCTCTGAACGTTCTAAAACAAGTAGCAGCATTTAAAAACGTTAGTTGAACATCCAACTAATTCCCAGCAAACTTTACGTGCATAAACTGATAAAAATGTATGCTTTTAACGCAGCATATATTACTTCAAATAAAAGCGTCTGCCAAGTGCATAACTGTAAATATAAATGCCCTCAGAGAGGGCAGTTTAGAAACTGACAAAATACATATTTTGGGGTTTTTATTTTGGGTTTGTACAGCTGCCTTTAAATATTAAATACACGGATCGATGATCACAATCATGATATGAATATCGTACGCACATTACACAGTCACATCATAGTTGAAACTTTGCATGCGTGTTCATGACCCTAAATGACAAACAATCACACAATTTCAAGAAAAACACAGTATTTCTGACAACTCAAAAATATGTCAGATGTGTCATAACGTAAGTGTCAGATGATTTGGTGTGTGATTATACAGTCCTCACCTGTTTGTTTGCACATGTTTGTGTCCAGCGGAAGAGAAGGTGACAGTAACTCTGCAGGACTCTGGCGCTCATAAAGTGGTCATGATAAACACAAGGTTGGGTAAAATGTTGGTATGTGGCAATGACTGGAATATGGCTGCAGCTAATGTTGTTTGTCGAAACCCTCTGAATGTCGCCAGGTAAACACACCCAACACATCACTGCACACAAGCCTTCCTCTCGACTCAACATGTGCTGATTGCTTTTCTTGTTCTGTCTGTGTCTCAGAGGAGCGGCGGAAGTGAGTAAAACCAAGTACAAGATTCTTGACAAAGATACTGAATGGCCAACGGAGTGTATGAGTGTTCGCTGCACGGGATCTGAGCTCTCATTGGCAGAGTGCACCATCTATAATCCCCAGCCAATCAGAGAAAACACTGTGGCCACCATAAAGTGTTATAGCGAACCCAAAGGTACTTTTTCCTCGTTTTATCTGAAGAAATATATTACGACTGCCTATATAAGTCACGCTTATTGTCAGAATCATCAGACAGAGAAAAAATCATCACTGTGAGAACAAGCCTCAGCAGTGGATTAACGATGCCTGCCGCCATCCAGCAACCTGATAAGACCAAATGTCTTTTGCTTAAAACCACCCTGCTGCTAGTACTAGAAGCCAAAGAAGGGCCCTGGCCCCAAGATCCCTCAGGCTGGACTCGCAGGACGGTCTGCATTCTGCACTCGTAGCACGACGCTACTAGATTGTGATCCCCATAGCATCAGCAACTGACGCAATCCAAGTGAACCATATCAAAAGGGAACGTTCCGGTTACTAGTGTAACGGATGTAGGCCAGTAAGAGCTGTGCGTGTAAACCTCACTCCCCTGGCCTCAAGAGGCGCCCTAGCGACTGACGCTAGTGGCTGCGGTCTTTAAACGCCAGTTCGAGTCCCGCTCGGAGCGGGTAAAATAGGACCGGTTACATTTGGTGCCGTGACCCAGATGAGAGTGAGGTTTAGGGGGATGATTGTAACAGATGTAGGCCAGTAAGAGCTGTGCAGGTAAAACCTCGCTCCCCTGGCCTCAAGAGGCATGCCGGAGATGCCAGTTTGAGTCCCGCTCGGAGCGGGTCGAGTAGGACCGGTTAATGTAATCTCGGTTCCCTAAAATATCAGGAACAAGCATTGCGTAGCTGGCTGTGCTACTATGCTCATGCATGAATCGACGCTTGCTGCTCCTCAGTTAAAAGATTCTGATATGGCATCCAGCGCGACTTATATAGGCAGTCGGCCCCGCCCGTTTTTGGTGGGCTGAAATGCCATTTGTCAGTGCAGGTGCACAGACGTGATCCAATCAGGCTTCAGTATTTAGAGAAACGGAGTTTCCCCCATAGCATCAGCAAAAACAGGCGCAATGTTCATTCCCATTAAAGAAGAGAAGAGAAGAGAAGAGAAGTTAGTAACTGGAACGTTATCTATATGGAAGCTTGTTTCCAACACAGAATTAAAAAAGTAATTGCAACGTTTTTCTCCAATTGCGATGTTTAAATCTCACAATTTCAGTCATAATTGCCAGTTATAAACTTGGAATTGCATAAACTAAATTTTTTTCTCAGAATTTTGAGATATAAACTTGCAATTGCGAGTTATAAAGTACAAATTGAGAGACAAAAATTTGCAATTACCTTTTTAATTTTTTTTTTTCTGTGGCGGAAACCATAGGCTTCCATAGTTATCTTACTATTCTCTAACATTAAATTGACTTAATGTAAATTCACGTTGAGTTATAATCTGCTGACACGTCACACACACACTCTCTGTGTAGCCGAATGTAAGAAGTTCCTCTGTGTGAACGGGAAGTGTTTAAACAAAGGAAAACCCTGCGATGGTGTTGATGACTGTGGAGACAACAGTGACGAGATGTGCTGCCAAAGTGAGTCTCTACTTCCTGCTTCTGTCTGTGACATCATCATTCCTCTTCCTGTTTTCCACAATCCCGTCTGTTGTTTTCCGTTTCTAAATAAAGTACTATTTATTTTTTAATGAAGTGCATTACATTTGTCATTGTGTTCATAATAATCAAAATCTAAGAATACCTTATGTATTGTCTTAAAACACAGTATCAAACTCATGACTATCCTAATATTACCGTTTCTGTGGTGTGAAGGATGTCTTGACGAAAGCAAAGCGTTCCACTGTAAGTCGGACGTCTGTATTCCCCGTCACGCCGTCCGAGATGGAATCAGGGACTGTCTGGGAGGAGAAGATGAACTGGATGGTCAGTGAATTTATTTCATTACTGCTTCAGGAATCAGTTCCAGAAACAGCGTCTCATTTATTTTCATCTTCAGAGTCATCAAAAGTCCTACTCAGACCGGACTAGATTGCCTGAGGCGAGAACACTTTGTGAATTCAATTGCAACATTTCAAAACATTCAAACCACATCTGTGTTTTCTTCACACAGTTCCATTTATAAGTAATATATGTGCAATTATGGTTCAAATAACTTACTGTTTTTCAGCTCTACCATCCTCTGAGAAATCAAAACCCATCTGAATGTGTCTGTGATTGAGATATATTTTGCAAAATGCTTCTACTTACTTGACCTTCATTGAACACCGCAACTAATTTCTCTGGTGGTCTGGTGGTCCTTTGTTATGAATTTACTGCCTGTTCTTTTCTTTGTGTTTCAGAAAACGACAAACCAGTAGAGAATAATCTGCAAGATTTGTTTTCTGATCCAATGTCTGGTGAGAACTAACTCAAATTAAACTAAACATCTAATGTCTGACACTTCAGCAAACAAAAACCTCTAGAAGAGACTCTTCTTGATCTGGTCACACAGATAACAGGGAACGTTCTGGCAAGGTTCTCTCAAAGTTATGAACAAACGTTCTTCTGGTAACATTAATAGAATGTTTGTTCAAAGTTGTATGGTCTTAAATAATGTTCTCAAAACATTATTTATAAATCGTTCATTGAACGTTTTTTTCTTAAATGTTTTAGTTTTTTTAAACGTTTTTTTAAATGTTACTACTTGTTTCAGAACGTTCAGAGAACATTTAAAAGTAATGTTCCCATAATGTTTGAAGAATGATACAGTGGAATGTTCCCTTAACATTCGCATTATCAAGAAAAAAAAAAGATTTTTAAAACAAAGTGAAACTTCAGTGAACATTCCGAAATAACGTTTTTGTAACTTAATAACAATGTTAGCAAAACATTCTTAGAATATTCGTTATTTTTGTTAGCTGGGCAAATGTTAAATGTTTAGCAGTTGTAGTTTGTGTCTGGAGTATCTCCACAGGATTCATATGGCTGAATCAACACATCTGCTATGTCACATTGTTCCAGAGATCAGAAGAATACGTTCATCTACCGAGAGCAAGCTGGAGTGTGGCATTCCCAATAAGGAGTATGAGTACAAACAAGAGGCTGATGTGACTTCCCATCTACGCAGGAAACGCATAGTAGGAGGACAAGAGGCCTTACCGGTCAGTCTTGAAAAAGCAAACTTCAGAAACACCAGGGCAGGGCAGTATGATGATATATAATGTGGTTTCTGCCTTCTGGCCAATCTCTTCCTTTAAAAAGAGATGCAAGACTCCAGACTGCCAAAGAACAAAAACTTTAATCTGGTTGATTAAGCATACAAGCTTCTGATCATGATTGAGGAGTGTTATGGTTTTCTACAAAGAAATACAGAAAATAAAATGTTTAAGTATAAAGTTGCTGAATTCTAATATGCATGTCGGCAAACATAAGTCACATTTCTTATATAGATTTAAAATACACTTGACAGTTTAATGTACATTATAAATGTAAATATAAGATGCAGTTACTGTAAGATTATTGTACTATTGATTAGAATGTTCAGAAAACATTCAAAAGTAATGTTCCCATAATGTTTACAAAGTGGAATGATCCCTTAATGTTCACATAACCAATACAAATGTTTTTAAAAACATTTTTAAAAAAACTGGACATTTGAACATTGAGAAATAACTTTTTCATAACTTAAAGGTGCAGTAGGTGATCTAGGAAATGCTAACATTAGCCTGCTAGCATTGAAAGCATATGATCCCACCTTCCCTGCAAATCGCCGTCCAAAGCCACGCCTCCTCCGTTACGTAGCATAATGCACACATACACAGCTGCTCTCTGCAAAGTGTCACAAGAGACGGCATTAAACTACCTCATGTCTCAAAGCACATAATATTACAATAATAATGAACGTAAACAACTCGGAGAGCTTGTACCTGACTGTTGCAGATTAATTTTTGGTGTCGATACTGTTGACATGGAAACGCACAATTCCGAGTCCGAAGACATGAATGGCTCCGGTTAGAACGTCGACGAGTTGCCATCTCTTAATTACGGTAGTTATGGCGTGAACGCAGCATAAGCTTGTTGTTTTGATTCGGTAGGAATTGTAAAAGGTGGCTGCTGTTTGTTTGCTGTGCTCTGTGACTGAGGTCTGTCTATATAAACTCTGCATAGCATGATACGCGCTGATGACATATGATGTTTGCGCAAATAGGGTGTGTGAGGGTATGTGAAAACATATGTTGACAGGCAGGTAGGACATCATATTATCTCATTTGGAGTGTTTGGGACAGATTTATTGTTGACAGACAAACAATGCTGGAAACAGGTTTTTGTAGTATGCAATTCATTGACTGTTTTGAATGATCCAATGTGTTTATTGAACATAAAAGAATATCTTAAGGTGCCCACATTCTTTTAAGGTGCCCACATCCTTGACAATCCATCTGCATTTCCACGTGTCACCCTGGCTCGATGCTGCACCTTGAAGTGGAAGTCTTGGAGGGCAAGGAGCCAACGAGTTGCCCAGGCCATCCATTGCAACAGAGCATGATCAGTCACCAGAGTAAAGCTCTGTCCCTACGGGTCTTACCGCAATTCCAGAACTGCCCATTTGGTTGCCAGGGCTTCTTTTTCCACTGTGGCATACTTGGTTTCGGCAGGAGTAAGCTTCCGGCTAATATACACAACCGGGTGTTCTTCTCCATGCTGTATCTGAGACAGGACCGTTTCCAGCCCAGAGTCGGAAGCATCTGTCTGGAGTGTGAAAGGGCACTTAAAATCAGGGGCATGAAGGACCGGAGAAGAGGCCAATGCTGACTTTAATGCTTGGAAGGCTGCTTCAGCATCTAATCTCCATTCCAGTCTCTTGGGCTGCACCTTCTTGGTCAGGTCTGTCAAGGGGCAAGCTATTGAAAAGTTAGGGATGAAACATCGGTAGTAGCCTGCCAAACCCAGGAAGGCACATACCTGGGACTTGGTTGTGGGCTGGACGTATGAGTGAATGGCCTTCACCTTTTGTTCCTGGGGCAGGATCAGACAGCATCCAATCCGAAAGCTCAGGTACCGTGCCTCCGGATAGCCCCGAGATGATACTTTTTGGGGTTGGCGGTGAGCCCAGCTTGTCGCAGCTCTGACAGAACTTTCCGTAGGTGGTCCAGGTGGTCCTCCCATTGCTCCGAGTGAATGACCACATCGTCCAGGTATGCGGCAGCGTAGGCCTGATAGGGTATCAACAGGATGTCCATCATACGCTGGAAAGTTGCTGGAGCCCCATGCACCCTGAAGGGTAAAATCCGGCACTGCCAGTGGCCGCTAGAGGTGCTAGGGGTGCTCTACCCAGACACTCGGAGCATGGGGTAGCTGTCGAAGAAGAAGACTTCATTGAGTTTCCGAAAATCATTGCAGAAAAGGAAGGTTCCATCAGGCTTTGGGACCATCACAATGGGACTGGCCATAGGCTTTGTTATGCTTAAATGACCCCCAATTTCAACATTCACTGGACTTCCTCCTCAATAGCCTGCCGACAAGCCTCTGGGACTATGTAGGGCCGCTGCCGGACAATTATTCCAGGGGGAGTGCGGATTTCCTGCTAAATTAAGTTGGTCCACCCGGGTAATTCTGAAAACACATCTCCGAACTGTCCAACCAGGGATTCAAGCTCTGTCCTCTGAGTGCCTGACAATTGTGGTCCCAAATCAACCACTGGTTCCTCAGTTTGCCAGAAAGCAGCCAGATGTTCTCGAGGTGCTGTTCACTTTTTCTGCAGATTGATATGGTACATTTGTTCTGCTCTCCTCCGTCCTGGCTGGTGGAATCTATACATCCCTGGCCCAACCTGCTCAACTATGGTGTAGGGTCCTTGCCAGGATGTCAGGAATTTTAGAATTAGATCCAATCTTCTGGCTGGAATTCCCGAGCTTGATCGGGCCAGTTATAGAGACAGTTCTAGGTTTAATTTATTGTTACTGTAGTTCTTTTCCTCAACACTATGGCGCAACGTCCTCAGGTATAAGGGTGAGGACGCCGATATAAGCAGAAAGGAATTGAAATTACGATTGGATTATTTTGTCTGAACTTTTCTTGCCTGGAACTGTTCAAACCTGTGGAACCTTTCTGTGGATTATTATTTGAGTCATTGTTCCAATTGCTGGTTTTGGAGCATTTAGGACGGATTTATTGGTGATGGACAAACATCGCTGGAAACAAGTTTTTGTAATATGCAATTCATTGTTTTCGAATCCTTTCTAAAGGTTTAAAATGTCCAGTTTTTTAAATGTTTTAAAAATGTCTGTTTTTAAAACATTTAAATGTTCAGAGAACATTCAAAAGTAACAATTATAAACATAAAAAAACCAATCCTTGAACAATGTATAAATAATGTTTTTGTGCTAATGTTTTGAGAACATCATTACAGACCAGAAAACTTTGAACAAACGTTGCTGGGAAAAAGTTTGTTCATAACTTTGAGAGAACCTTGCCAGAATGTTCTGAGAACGTTCCCTGTTAGCTGGTACAATTGTAAGATTGAAAATATCTAAAAGATATTTTAAAATGAACAAAGACATTTGCTTTACTGTTTCAACCCCCTCTCTCTTGCTGCAAGTGCCATTTGGAAGTCAAAGAGGTGTTGATAGAGATCAAGCCCTTTAGGCCAAAATGTATATACATTGGGGGTCTACAAATTGTCACACCTTTAGTACAGTGGGGGAAGATTTAATCTCCTGATTGGTCAGTTTGAATGTCTCATATTTGGGTTTCAGTCACATGGTCAAGGAAGGGATAAAAGACGACTGTAACTGTTGCTCTGTCTCTTTTGATTCTTGGCTTTTCTTGGGCATTCTTTTGCCCTCTCTCTCTCTCTCTCTCTCTCTCTCTCTTTCACTCACTCTCTCTATCTCTCAGGTAACTTTTTTCATACATGCTGTGTCGATTAATGGTATATGATTTTATCATCTCATACATCTATTTTGTAATTATTTTAAGTGTAACCATAATCAGATATTGTCATTAAACCCTTTCAATTACAAATGATGTGCTAACTAGTTTTGATTTGGTATTAACATTAATGTGCTCCCTATTGCAATATAATACCGTCACCCTATAGCAACGCTCTCCCACATATTTTGCTATTATAACTGCGCTTATTTCCGTCGTTGGTATAAGTTGCAGTGGGTGGTAATAGACAAGAAATGTACAGTTTTCTACCATCTTGCTGATAAAGTTTCTTTAGTCGCTCGGCAACCCTACAGCCTGAACCCCTGTAGGAGTTCCACCCTTACACAATGTCAACAATCTAGTTCAACAATTTCACTAGGCAGCACATGACGAAATGAAAAATACCTCTTTGTTTTGGTTTGACCTCTGTGTGTGACCTTTGCCCCTGCAGACTCAGATACAGTGGCAGGTGGCCATTCAGTATGAAGGCTCATTCCACTGCGGAGGGGCGTATCTGGGTGGCTGCTGGGTTTTGACCGCCGCCCACTGCGTCAGGTACAACCAATCAGCACACGTTTGGATAAACCTGTACAGAACAGCTAGTGAGAAACAGCTGTGCATTTGCATGTCTGTAGGCCCAAACCAAAGTCCTACCGGATCAAGCTCTCCCTCTGGAAGAAGCATCGTAAGCAGTCGACGACAGACAGCATCCCAGTGAAGAACATCATCATCCATCATGAATATAACCCACAAACCTATGCCAACGACATCGCTTTGGTGCAGCTAGAGGAGCTGACTCTTTCGGACAAGTGCATGCAGGACAACCCCGCGGTCCGAGCCGTCTGTGTGCCCTGGTCCACCCAACAGTTCCAGCCCAACGACACCTGCACCATCTCCGGCTGGGGCCGCGACAGAGGTTCGGCTCTAAGCTTCTATACGGAACCTTAAAGGGTTCCATCAGGCGCTTCATATATAGAACCTTTCAGAGGTTCCCATCTTGGGATCATTTTATGGATTGAGTTTTAATCAATTCTTTTTGTTCTATTTTGTTTTTAATTTTAATTTTATCATGAACACACTTTATCAATAGAAAAAAAAAACACTGCTATATTCAATATAAAAGGACAAAAAAAATTTGCATGGTGATTTTAAAGCCTGTTCACACCAAGGATGATAATGACAAAGATGCTGTTCTAAAAATCGTTTTAAATAAAAAAGAATATCAGAGTCCACACCACAATTATAATGATAACGGCAGAGGCATAATCATTGGAATCACTTTGAGCGTTTTTTTTTTTTTCTAGTTGATGAATGATAAAAACATTGAAAGACATAAAAACATATTGTCTCTATGTCTGTTTGTCTGAAGCGGGAATATCATCAGAGACTCTAAAATGGGCAAATGTGACGATTATTGGTGACTGCATGAATTATTACAAGGACCGTTTCCTCCCTGGAATGGAGTGTGCAGGTATGTGTGTGTGTGTTTGACTAAACACTAAAATATGTGATCATACGCAACATATAATTCTGCCTTCACATGCTTTTAGAATCATCATAAATACAAATTTGCTCTTCAGGAAACTGGATGTGAACGACTTTTCAAATCATGTTTACGACTGGGAAACAGATAATTTCTGACATAATAAAGTCCTTCAACTTTTTTCTTCTTCAAAATTTCACATTTAATTCAATGTGTTATTTGCCTTTTCTTTGTTGTTGTATGTGAAATTTACTAGCAATATCTGAGTGAAAGCTAGTTTTATGTTTTATATCTCGTGTAAATGAGCAGACGAGCACTACTTTTGTAATTAATGTTTAAGCCTTTGTTTAATTAACGGAACAGTAGCATGTACATAGTGACTCTTCTTTCACCCATTCCTGTGCTCTCATTGGCTGTGCTTGATATCAGGTGACCTGGAGGGGAAGGTGGACTCGTGTCAGGGTGACTCCGGAGGGCCGCTGGTGTGTAAAGACGCTTCTGGCGTGTCGTATGTGTGGGGAATAGTGAGCTGGGATGATAAATGTGGCGAACCCAATTATCCTGGCGTCTACACTAAAGTGGCACATTATTTCGACTGGATCCGCTTCCACACAGGCTGGGCGGCTGTAGCCAAATATAACCAGTAAAATGAACTGGTTAACATTTGCCGACTGATGTTACTATATGTACTTTTGAACCTTTGTTTGTTGTTGCCATTAAAATGCTGATTATACATTTATCAGGCAATTTAAAAGCTCAGTCCTGTCTCTTTGTTTCCATGTGTTTACCGTAGTTTGTTGCGTTTTTGAGAAATTAAATGTTTTATGTTGCATTTCTGATGTGAATTTCCAAATCAGATTTTAAACCACATATAAATGTGGTTTAGATTTGCAAAAACTGGATTCTGTCATTTTTTTCTTGCCAATGCAAACGTGTTTATATATCGTGTAATCACATAAAAAGGTTTTATAACCGACTGCTTGGAAAAAAACACTTCAAACCAAACTTCTTATACAATGATAAAATTAGTGTAGTTTTGTAGTCATTTACTGTTTCTACATATTTCAAACTTTGAGAATTCTATAAAAATAAAATTAAATGTTCAAGAAGAATCAGTTGCACACCCAGGCACAGAAGTTTGCTAGGTGCTGTTCATCCATTTGATGATCAGATGGCCACAATACATTTTACAATATTCAAATATTATTTTATATACTATTATTAATCTCATCTGCAACTTTTGTGACTTGTCTTCATCAAATTTAATGGGATTGTTCTCTCAAAAATAAAAACTACTCACCTTCATGTCATTGTAAAAATCAGATACAGAAGATATAAAGATTTTTGGCTGAATTTAATTAAAGATTGGAATATGTTCTTGTAATCATTATACATGTAAAAGTAGCAGTGTGTTAAACAGAAGAGGACAGACGAGGTGATGCAAACAACAAGGCTTTATTGTGGGTAATAGGTTAAGCAGAGTGGGAATGCAAACAGGTAAGTATATGAGATGTGGTGGTGGTGTGGCTGAGCAGAGGATCCAGGGAGATGACGAAGGGAACAGAAGACAGATCAGGAACAGCAGGTAGGTTACTCAGGTGAGTCTAACGGGTAGGGTCTTGGAGCTTGTCGTTGACGAGACAGACAGTGAGGAGAAGGGAATGGTGGCATATAAAGGGAGTGTTGATGAGGGTGTGCAGGTGCAGGTGATGATCTGTGGCAGATTTGATAATGGCTGACTGGGTGCAGGTGTGGATCAGGAGGGATGCTGGGAAATGTAGTGCAGATGGGTACTGAGCTGGTGACTGTGCTGTTGACTGTGACAGTACTCCCCCCTCCCGGTAGGCGTGTCCTCACACTGTAGATAGCTCAGCCAAGGAGGGAGGGAGGGCGTCCTGGAGTAGTGACAGGCAACCAGGCTGATGAAGGCAAGTCATCTCCAGGACGGTACTGGTAGTTCAGAGAACCAGGGCGGCGCCGGTAGTGCAGGGAGCCATGGCGGTACAGATGTCCTAAGAGGGAATAAGGCAAACCCCCCTCACACCTCTCAGGAATCTGATGATCAGATCGTGTTTATGTTGGGATGTGTGGTGATAGCAGCAACATACACTTTCAGGGTGGAGGGAGAAAGCCTTTGCTCCAACCCATCTTGAAGGAAGTAAAGAATAACTCTGATTGGGCATTGACGGGGTTCTTCTTGATGGGAAGAACACCATTCAACAAACAGGTCCCACTTCAAAGCATAAGCATGCCTCATAGAGGGGACTCTAGCTAAAGTGATCATGTTCACCAAGTGGTCCCATCCAGCGACCACACGTGGAGGTTCCAGAGATCTGGAGGCGGGTGCCATATGGTGCCCCATCCCTGAGAAAGAAGGTATTTCCTCAAGGGAATCTGCCAGGGAGGGGTTGTTGTGAGGAGCATGAGTTCTGGGAACCAGGTCTGGGTAGGCCAATACGGCGCAACCAGCAAGACCAGCTCTTCGTCCTCCCTGACCTTGCACAGGGTCTGTGCGAGTAGGCTCACTGGGGGAAACGCATACTTGTGTAGGCCCTGGGGCCAGCTGTGTGCCAGTGCGTCCGTGCTGAGGGTCTGTGGGACGTGTCGAGTGGCAACGGTCTAAACCAGCAGCAACATGATGCCTGGACACTTGTTCTATGGGCACCCCGGCCCATACAATACCAAGGTCTGACCATGAGCTGAAAGCTTGGCGGCAAGCCAGAGTGATGGTCACCTGGAGCGTGCCACAGTGCCATGCCCATCTCGGGACTCGGTCGTGTAGCCAGTGCTAAAACTGTCTCATATGAAGCAATACGAGCGGCTTGACTGTGGCTGCGGATGCCATATGCCCCAGGAGCCTCTGAAATCGTAACTCCATACCGAGAAAAGAGAACCTCTGCACGGGGAAGAGTCATTTCCCAGTTGACCTGAAGCCCCAGATGGCTGAGGTGTCTGAGCACCAGGTCTTTGTGTTCGAACAACTGATCTCGAGTTGGCCAGAATGAGCCAGTCGTCAAGATAGTTGATGTGAACACCCACTTCCCGTAGCTGGGTAAGGGCGGCCTTCATGACCTTCATAAAGACGCGGGGTGACAGGGATAGCCCGAAGGGGAGGACCTTGTACTGGTATGCCTGTCCCTCGAATGCAAAACATAGGAACGGTCTGAGTCGAGGGAGAATTGAGACATTAAAGTAGGCGTCCTTCAGGTCGATCGCTGCAAAGCAAACCTGGTGGCGGAAACATTTCTGCATTAACATATTGAACAGAAGCTTGTGAAGAGCCCGATTCAAAACAGTGGGGTCTAAGTGTGCAGTGCAACCCTAACCTGGCTCCACAGTTTGGCTGGGGGTGCGTGAGAAGGTGTCGGGTCCTCAAACTGCACCCAGCTGCATGCTGGCGATGAGAGAGACCTGAGGTCAGCTCACATGACTTGCGATCATGGTTGTGTTTGGACAGATGGGATCATTCTGGCAGGATTAGAATGCTGTTATTTGTTTCTCTTAGAGTTTTATTTGCTCTTTTAAGCTGTATTTGGTCTGATCAGTGTTTTTTAGGGTGATTCCTCTCCAGTGTCTTCTGTTCCTGCTGTTTACGGTGCCTGGAGTTTTTAATGTTTAATTTCAAAAGAAACGTTTTTTCTACACCAGTGTGTTCATCTTTCTTTTTTTCTGGTCATTTGCACAACTTAAATATAAGAATATGACATTGTCATTGCTTTTGTTTGAGTTTTGGCATTTTTACATGTGGAATAAACCTTTAGTTAATAACTTTATGAAGCTGCTTTCAGAAAAGTAGATCCTCACAATATAAGTAAAAAATTTATATTATTAAATTTAATTATTATAAAAAATGCACTACAAAATATTTAGTGGTTTAGGACAAGATTTTTTTTTTTTTTTTTTTTTTTTTGTAGTTTGGAAAATCAGTAAAAATTATCACCAATTTTGGTGGGTTAGTTTTATATTAAGCTCGTTTCCATTGTAGTGGTTGGAAACATTTATGTATCAATTTAGCATATGTAAGATTTATTAAAAGTGAATATTATTCATTATGAAGATCTGATGAATCAAAGTTTCATGTTATTTCTGACTTTCTGAATACACAATTTAGCTGTTTTAATACGGTTTAAATTCTTACTGTACTTTGATATCCGCTCAGTCCAGAGGTATAAGTTTTGTTTGAGACTCTAGTTAATAATAATAGTTGAGTTAATAATTAAACAAACTCAATGAATGTTTATTTACTGTCCTACTAAACCTCAGGTTTCTGATAAGTCCTGTGCATTTTTTTAATGAAACTGTAAAGTACATGCGTACCTCTGTTACTTCTGGTGGTTTAGATTGAGAAATACTATTGCATTTATGTGCAAATAACATCATTGTGAAATCGATGAATGTTCCTCATTCAACATGATATATTCAGTGACGTGCACATGACAGGTTACTGTAAATACCAAAATGTTACCAAAACCAGAAATGTTTCTTGAGCAGCAAATCAGCATATTAGAATGATTTCTGAAAATAATCATTTAAGTATAACTGTAAATGCATTCAATTCATTAACTATTCACAATCTAGTTTTCAGCCATTTGTTCAAGTTGACCTATTATTTGTTGGTTTAAATTAAGAATTTATATGGTTGCACCACCTGATGAATATCAGTTGTGCCACCTGACAACATTAATAATGACAAGGAATACACTGAATATTGGATTTTTTTCATTTCAATTACATATAAAAATAAAATACAAATCAAGTGTTTTAGACTTTGTGTACTTATATGTTTTACATTGTCATTTCTTTTAAAAAAGCCTGCATATTACATATGTAATTAATTTCTGTAATGACATCTATAATTACACGGTTGACCCTTCCCTTACCCCTTAAGCCAGCCCATACCAGCAAACCTGTCCTAAACGTGCCCGTATCCACCTCAATAGCAGTTTCACAAAACAACATTACCAAGTACATCGTACCTAACATTTTTTTCTGTGAGTAGCCTACATAGTAGTTAAAGACACATAATATAGACCTTATGTAGCCCCGCCCCTTTTCAGCACTGTGCTCGTTGTCTTTTGTCTTTCAGTTTGTATTTGACATTTGTTAAGACATCTGCTTTAAACATTACAATGCTCATGATAACTTTCATTAACTCTACAACAAGTAAATCCACTTCACCAGTTAATTATTCTTTGACAGCGATGCCATAGAAATGTGCAGAGCGACCGCAAAAATGGAAGTTCAAAGACAATATTATAAAGATGGAGGCGCGCTTGTTTCTCTGGCGCATAAGGTCTATAAAGAGTGACCGATTTTTCTTTACTTAATACAAAAGTGGCATCTAAAGTGTAAAAATTATCATGAAAATAATGGAAAGTGTAAAACATCGTCAAATTAAAACTAACATTTTAGAACAATAATTAAAAAATAGGATAATAATAGACATTCCTAGTTTAAATGTATTATTTATTTAGCTTAAATAATGTTTTTTATTTCATATAGGGACATTCAGTGCAGCTGAACCACCTGACGTCCTGGTTGCACCACCTGACTTTTGCAACTAATTTTACATCAAACAGGCTCATTTGCCTATGCTAACAAGTTCATACATAGAATTTTTAAATACAATAAAGAAGTTTATGATAAAATGGTATTTTCTTAGTTTTACATCACCTGACATGGAAAGTGCACCAAACTACCCATACTTGAAAGTAGCTGTTCATTAATATTTATTAATATTAATATTTCTCTCTACCACAAGTATCAATTAAGGTCCTCTGGATGCTGCATCATAATACTTACTGTTATTATTACCTTGTCAATTCATAATAAAAGACCCATGTTTGCAGTTGTGCCACCCTGACATTTGAAAATATACAAATTCCCACACAAATGCTTTTCAATTATCTCAACAGCTTTAAAACGATTGATATTTAAAGAATTTGTTTATATAACCTAAATAGGTTTTAAAAAATGAAGTGATACATCATGAATTTATCAAATTCTTTTAAAAGGAAATAATGCACTTTGACACAAAAATATGCATGTCATGGCATTGACCCATTTAACATTTACACATCATTGAAGTGTCAACAAACCTACAGCTGTGACCTTTCCGGGCAGAAGCAGCTGCGTTTCTCCTCCCACTGGTGTTTTTCTCCTCCTTCACTGTCTGATTCAGTCAGGCTTCTATTGACAGCGATTAATGATTTGATGGAAGTGCGTCTGCTGAGCTGACGGGACAAAGAGCAGATCAGAGAAACAGCTGCAGGAGTCATGAGGGTCCTCGTTGTTTTTATCTTCATGTGTCTTCTCTTCCAGACCGCTGTGAGTTTCTTTCTTTCGTCCCATCATATGAAATCAATTTTAAAACAAAAAATAATGAGAATTCAATCAAGTGTGCTTCTGTAATGTCTTGGAAACCTGTGCAAAAACAGTCATTATTTTCCCAAAAATGTATTTGGTGTTGCTAACCCTAACCCTAGAGCAGAAATGACACTCTTCATATTATAATACTGATAAAAAAAATGTTTTATATAATAGAAATGTTAGATTCATAACAGAAGATCCAAGATAAAAGTAATTTCATGTTATTTTAATTGTATGTGATTGTGTGATTCACGTTTGTAATAAAACATTCAGCATCAGAGTTTTGTTTTCAGGGTGGACACTTTTATCTGTTTCATCAACATGTTGCTAAATTGTTGCAAAATATGTTGTATTTTGCAACTTTCTCTCTGATGAAATTCAGCTCACCTTCTAATGTTCATATTTAATCTGCTTTTTTCTTTACTTCTGCTATTTGTTTTAAATGTGGTTTACCATTTTGTCAAACTACTAGCAGATAAATTAATCTCATGCTGTTTTTACTCTTTTAATCTTCTTTTAATCGTTTTAATCTTTTTTGTCATGTTCATTTTCCTGCAGTATTAATAGTGTTAACATCATTCAGATTGATGGCACATTACTGTTATTATTTATTCAACTACATTAATATGTTATTTATGGAAGTTTGTTTCCGCCACAGAATAAAAAAAGGTAAATGCCACTCTTTATCTCTCAATTCTCACTTTTTTCTTACGATTCTGAGAAAATACCACAACTGTGATATGTGAATTTGAAATTGAGGGTTTTTTTTAAATTACAATTGTGATGGAAAAACTGTCTGAATTGTGAGATAAAAAGTCACAATTACCTTTTTTATTTTTTATTCTGTGGCGAAAACAAGCTTCCACAGTTAATGGATTGATGTACATTTGACACTTAATTAAAGTTTATTTTATCTTATTAGACTCTGGAGGAACAATCAGAGCTTAACCTACACCAACAACAAAACACACAAGAACTTCTGTCATCCTCAAATGCAGAGCAAAATCCAGGTGCAGATTTGGAGGAAAAACAAGATGGGATTTTGGTGGAGGAAAAACAAGATGGGATTTTGGTGGAGGAAAAACAAGATGGGATTTTGGTGGAGAAAACAGACTCAAAAGAGAAACTGAATCCAATCTTAGAAGAACACACAGATAAAGAGACAGATAAACAAACTGGTGCCATTTTGGAGAGGGAAACAAATTCAGATCCAAAATCAGACTTGAAACCACAGTCAACAAAGGAACCATCAAAGCCTGAACTAGAGTCACCACTGGCAACATCAAAATCCAAAACTGACAAAAAAGAAACCAAAGTCTCACAGGAATCTGAAGATGATTCCTTGGTCATCACCCAATGTCGGCATCAGAATTACACATGGCTGTCTTGCACGAAAGTGTTCTGTCCACCATGGATGCGATGTATCTCGGGACAGTGTGTCTGTAAGATGCCGTACAAGTGTCCACGGCAGGATTACGGCGCGTGTACGCTGGACGGATCTGAGTATTACTCCATGTGTCAGGCCAAAGCCATCTCCTGCAGATCCAACAAGCCTGTGTTCTCTCACATCAGCTCAACCTGCAAAGGTGAGGACTTATTTCTGAATGTTCTTTGAATGTGCAAAAATAACGTTTTTGTGCTTTTTGAGAATATTATTAAAGACCAGATAACTTGAATGTTACTGGAAGAACATTTGATTTCATAACTTTGACGTAAGTTTGCCAGAGTTCTGAGAATGCTCCCTGTTAGCTGGGTCATTATCACCTTTTCAACATCATCAATGTATATTAGTGTGACTGAACAGAATGGATGAAGAACCGTTTTTACTGTGTAGTTGCTTGTTCTTTGGAGATTCTTCATAGGTTCTTCAGATCAATCCATTGGTTTCTAGGTTCTTTAGAAAAGCATTTACTGTATCAAGGCCTAAATGATTTCAAGAACTAGAATGGAAAGTAAAACACTTTTGAGGCTCTCTTTTGACATCAGCTTGTTCAGGTCTAAATGGGATAATTATTTTTAAACACTTGTATTATGTTAAACTTGTGGGTACAATTGGTATTTTCCAGGTCAAATTGACCCTAATTGGATTTAATACCATTCCCCAAAAATGACACTATTAAAAACAACAACAAAAAAATCATGTAAAAACAGTAAACCTAACATTAATACTTCTCACACATTACCCAAAACATTAACATGAGAACATGATTTTTAAGTAGAGCATGGCGCTCGCAACACCAAGATCATGGGTTTATTCCCAGCTAAATTTAAGTGCATAAACTGATAAAAATGTATGCCTTTATTGCAGCATACATTACTTTAAATAAAAGCGTTCTTTTTATTTTGGGTCTTCTCAGCTGCTTTTATATATTAAATTTACGGGTCAAACTGACCTGCTAACATCACAATAATAATAGAAATTTTGTACGCACATTACACAGTCACAGAGAGTTGAAACTTTGCAGGCATGTTCATGACCCTAAATGACAAAATAAATAATCACACAATTTCCTAGCACAGTATTTCTGACAACTCAAAAATATGTCAGATGTGTCATAACGTAAGTGTCAGATGATTTGGTGTGTGATTATACAGTCCTCACCTGTTTGTTTGCACATGTTTGTGTCCAGCGGAAGAGAAGGTGACAGTAACTCTGCAGGACTCTGGCGCTCATAAAGTGGTCATGATAAACACAAAGTCTGGTAAAATGTTCATATGTGGCAATGACTGGAATATGGCTGCAGCTAATGTTGTTTGTCGAAACCCTCTGAATGTCGCCAGGTAAACACACCCAACACATCACTGCACACAAGCCTTCCTCTCGACTCAACATGTGCTGATTGCTTTTCTTGTTCTGTCTGTGTCTCAGAGGAGCGGCGGCAGTGAGTAAAACCAAGTACAGGATTCTTGACAAAGATACTGAATGGCCAACGGAGTGTATGAGTGTTCGCTGCACGGGATCTGAGCTCTCATTGGCAGAGTGCACCATCTATAATCCCCAGCCAATCAGAGAAAACACTGTGGCCACCGTAAAGTGTTATAGCGAACCCAAAGGTGCTTTTTCCTCGTTTTATCTGAAGAAAATTAACATCCTACTTAATGAGCGAGTGCATTTGGCACTTCACAAATATTTCACAATAGTGTTCTTTGTTTTCTTAATGCAAACTATAATATCTTCTGTTCTTTTCATTTTCTTGAAATTGTACGAAATAAGATATTTTGCTTAGAGAAAATGAAAACTGTTGCCACTTTGGTGTCCCATAATCTTTAGAAGAATCAGAGGCACATGTTCAGTTCAGTTTCTCTGAATGCTGAAGCCTGACTGGATGACATCTGTGCACCTGAACAGACAAATGGAATTCGCGCTGGATGCCATATCATCAGAATCTTTCTCCTTCAAGTGCAAAGATCATCTCCTCATTGACTCAAAAGAAGAAAAGAAGCCTTCCTGCTCACTGTGAGAACAAGCCTCAGCAGCGGATTAGTGGCACTTCAGCAGCTGCTCGGTTCCTCTCCCCCGTACCCAAAAGTCTTTAGCTTAAATCTGCCCTGCTGCTAGCACTAGGATCAGTCAGGCTAGTCGGCGACCCTCTCAGTGAGCGCGTCTTGTCTTGAGTTTGTACCCAGTGACAGTGAAGTCATTGCAAGGCTACAGACCCAAGGGACTCTCCACACTGCTCAGAGCTCAGGTCATAACGCTCTCTGCTCTTCCTGCTTCTGAGGGTAAGCAGTCGTTACATCTCTGCCCGGTCTGGGCCCTCAGAGTACATATCGAGTGCTCTAGCCAGTTCCAGCAATCAGAGCAGCTGTTTGTGTGCTTCGGAGGCCGCTCTAAGGAGCTGCCAGTCCTGAAGCAAAGACTATCTCATTGGATAGTGGACGCAATAGCACTGGCCTATAGTTCCTCTGGCTTGCAGTGTCCTGTAGGAGTGAAGGCCCACTCCACCAGGGGAATAGCCTCCTCCTGGGCATGGTCAAGTGGGGTGTCCATTGGTGACATCTGTGCAGCAGCCGACTGGTCCTCACCGTCCACCTTTGCCAGGTTTTATAACCTAGACGTCCCTGCTCTGGCTTTGGTCTGTTTAAAACTAGTCCCTGGCCCCTGAAGGGTCCTGTCCGATTAGAGTACCATGCCTCACAGAGCTCCAGCTTTGAAGTCCCGAGTCTTCATTCTGCATTCGTAGCATGGCGCCATTGGATTTGTTTCCCATAGCGCAATGCGAGAGAACCATTATTGAAAGGGAATGTTCCGGTTACTAGTGTAACGGACTTAGGCCAATAAAAGCTGTGCGTGTAAACCTCACTCCCCTGGCCTCAAGAGGCACGCTAGTGGCTGCGGTCTTTAGCGTCATTGTTAGCGTGCCCAACTCCCACCCTGGAGACGCCAGTTTGAGTCTGGCTCAGAGCGGGTCAAGTAGGAGTGGTTACATTTGGTGCCGTGACCCGGATGGGAGTGAGGTTTAGGGGGCTGAGTGTAACGGACGTAGGCCAGTAAGAGCTGTGCGTGTAAACCTCACTCCCCCGGCCTCACGCAGTGCGCTAGCGACTAACGCTAGTGGCTGATACTAATGGCTGCGGTCTTTAGTGTCCTTGTTAGTGCACCCACCTCCCACCCTGGAGATGCCGGTTGGAGTCCCGCTCGGAGCGGGTCGAGTAGGACCGGTTACACTAATGTAACCTCAGTTCCCTGAGATAACGGGAACGAGCATTGCGTAGCTGGCTGTGCTAATACGCTCATGCATGAATCGACGCTTGCTGCTCCTCAGTTAAAAGATTCTGATATGGCATCCAGCGTGACTTATATAGGCAGTCGGCCCTGCCCGTTTTGGTGGGCTGAAATGCCATTTGTCAGTGCAGGTGCACAGACGTGATCCAATCAGGCTTCAGTACTTAGAGGAACGGAGTTTCCCCCATAGCATCAGCAAAAACAGCCGCAATGTTCATTCCCATTAAAGAAGAGAAGAGAAGAGAAGTTACGTTAGTAACCGAAACGTTATCTATATGGAAGCTTGTTTCCAACACAGAAAAAAAGTTTTTCTCACAATTGTGATGTTTAAAACTCAAAATTTCAGTCACAGATGCAAGTTATAAACTTGGAAGTGCAAAAAATAAAGCCACTTTTTCTCAGAATTTTGAGATATAAACTTACAATTGTAAGTTATAAAGTATGAATTGCAACAAATAGTTGCAATTACCTTTTTAATTTTTTTATTCCATGGTGAAAACAAGCTTCCATAGTTATTATCTAACTATTATTTAACATAAAAGAGTTTTTTTATTATTGAAAAGGTGAGCATTATTTTCTGTGTAACCATGTTACTGCATGATTTACCCCAATAGAACAAAAAGTATCGTTTAATGTAAATTCACGTTGAGTTATAATCTGCTGACACGTCACACACACACTCTCTGTGTAGCCGAATGTAAGAAGTTCCTCTGTGTGAACGGGAAGTGTTTAAACAAAGGAAAACCCTGCGATGGTGTTGATGACTGTGGAGACAACAGTGACGAGATGTGCTGCCAAAGTGAGTCTCTACTTCCTGCTTCTGTCTGTGACATCATCATTCCTCTTCCTGTTTTCCACAATCCCGTCTGTTGTTTTCCGTTTCTAAATAAAGTACTATTTATTTTTTAATGAAGTGCATTACATTTGTCATTGTGTTCATAATAATCAAAATCTAAGAATACCTTATGTATTGTCTTAAAACACAGTATCAAACTCATGACTATCCTAATATTACCGTTTCTGTGGTGTGAAGGATGTCTTGACGAAAGCAAAGCGTTCCACTGTAAGTCGGACGTCTGTATTCCCCGTCACGCCGTCCGAGATGGAATCAGGGACTGTCTGGGAGGAGAAGATGAACTGGATGGTCAGTGAATTTATTTCATTACTGCTTCAGGAATCAGTTCCAGAAACAGCGTCTCATTTATTTTCATCTTCAGAGTCATCAAAAGTCCTACTCAGACCGGACTAGATTGCCTGAGGCGAGAACACTTTGTGAATTCAATTGCAACATTTCAAAACATTCAAACCACATCTGTGTTTTCTTCACACAGTTCCATTTATAAGTAATATATGTGCAATTATGGTTCAAATAACTTACTGTTTTTCAGCTCTACCATCCTCTGAGAAATCAAAACCCATCTGAATGTGTCTGTGATTGAGATATATTTTGCAAAATGCTTCTACTTACTTGACCTTTATTGAACATTGAACTAATTTCTCTTTGCGCTGTCTGGTGGTCCTTTGTTATGAATTCAGCAATTTGCAGATTGGTTCATGTGGTTCTGTGTTGCTGGAATCTTATGGAAACGGAATAAAAAAGTAAAAAAGGTGAAAAATAAAAAATAAAATAAAATAAAAAAGACTTTTTATCTCACAATTCAGACTTTCTTCTTGCAATTGCAAGTTTATATCTCACCTTTTCTATTTTTTTAATATTTTTTTAATTTTCCATAGCCGAAACAAGCTTCCATAGTATTCCCAACCAATGTAAAAATGAAACAAAATAAATAAATGAGAGGTCAATGATAATTAAAGTCAATGATTGTAAGAAGGTTCAGTCAGTCATACTTGTTAGAAGCATTCTTGTAACAGAATAACTGCCTGTTCTTTTCTTTGTGTTTCAGAAAACGACAAACCAGTAGAGAAAACTATAGTAGAGAAATTGTTTTCTGATCCAAAATCTGGTGAGAACAAATTCATATGAAACTGAACATCCAATGTCTGACACTTCAGCAAACAAAAACCTCTAGAAGAGACTCTTCTTGATCTGGTCACACAGATAACAGGGAACAAGGTTCTCTCAAAGTTATTCCGGTAACATTAATAGAACGTTCATTCAAAGTTATCTGGTCTTAAATAATGTTCTCAAAATGTTAGCACAAAACATTATTTATAAATTGTTCATTGAGCATTTTTTCCTGAAATGTTTTTAGTTGGATGTTCATCTAAAGTTTTTGTAAATGTTAATACTTGTTTCAGAACATTCATAGAACATTCAAAAGTAACATAATGTTTGAAGAATAATACAATGGAATGTTCCCTTAACATTCGCATTATCAAGAAAAAAAAAAAAAAAGGATTTTAAAACATTTAAAAAACTGGAGATTTTGAAAGTTCAGGGAACATTCAGAAATAACATTTTTTGCAACTTAATGGAAACGTTATTAGAACAAATTTTTGTTAGCTGGGCAAATGTTAAATGTTTAGCAGTTGTAGTTTGTGTCTGGAGTATCTCCACAGGATTCATATGGCTGAATCAACACATCTGCTATGTCACATTGTTCCAGAGATCAGAAGAATACGTTCATCTACCGAGAGCAAGCTGGAGTGTGGCATTCCCAATATGGAGTATGAGTACAAACAAGAGGCTGATGCGGCTTCCCATCTACGCAGGAAACGTTTAGTAGGAGGACAAGAGGCCTTACCGGTCAGTCTTGAAAAAGCAAACTTCAGAAACACCAGGGCAGGGCAGTATGATGATATATAATGTGGTTTCTGCCTTCTGGCCAATCTCTTCCTTTAAAAAGAGATGCAAGACTCCAGACTGCCAAAGAACAAAAACTTTAATCTGGTTGATTAAGCATACAAGCTTCTGATCATGATTGAGGAGTGTTTTATATACTATGCAAACACGTAACTATCCACATATAAAGATACATACCATCTGTTTTGGTGCAAAGTGACACTAATCTGTCTCAATAGGTTCCAAAATGGTTTTACAACTGAACACATATTGACCCAGCTAATGTTCTCATAGAACGTTCTGGCAAGGTTCTCTCAAAGTTATGAACGAACGTTCTTCCAGTAACGTTAATAGAACATTCGTTCAAAGTTATCTGGTCTTTAATAGCGTTCTCAAAACATAAGCACAAAAACATTATTTACACATCATTCATGGAATGTTCTTTTAACAACACAAAAGACTGCACAAGAAAATAGCGATCATGAAAAGCAATCTTCACAAGCTCATATGATCAGGTAAACAAGATGTTACATCCAACCCAATACTGCCACCTACTGGCCAAGTTGTGTAGCCTAGAGAACTTTGTACAAATCAGAGATTTTGTTGTGTTGTGAATATTGTGAAATGTAAGTAACAGCACAGCGCAGAGCTGCTTTAAGTTGTTGACACGTTATAGTGAAAAAGAAACATGCATGAATATAAAGCTTAGAAAATACAGCTGAAGTGCACACAAATCCGAATTCAAATCCGAGTCAAATATGCAAAATATTATGTTAAAATGCCTTTGCAATTATTCGCGTAAAAACATGCACCCTTTAATGTTAATCAAAAAACAAAAGTGCTCACTCCTCTTGGCTGAATAACTTTAGTAGCTTTAATAAAAACTGCAGCTCTTGTGGGGTGTTCCTGGTCTGCAGTGGTCAGTATCTATCAAAAGTGCTCCAAGGAAGGAACAGTGGTGAACTGCCGACAGGGTCATGGGCGGCCAAGATCATTGATGCACGTGGGGAGTGAAGGCTGGCCCGTGTGGTCCGATCCAACAGACGAGCTACTGTAGCTCAAATTGCTCCAGAAGTTAATGCTGGTTCTGATAGAAAGGTGTCAGAATCACAGTTTGTTGCGTATGGAGCTGCAGAGCTGCAGACCAGTCAGGAGCCCATGCTGACCCCTGTCCACTGCCGAAAGAGCCAACAGTGGACACGTGAAGATCAGAACTGGACCACGGAGCAATGGAAGAAGGTGGCCTGATCTGATGAATCACGTTTTCTTTTACATCACGTGGATGGCCGGGTGTGTGTACGTCTCTTACCTGGGGATCACATGGCACCAGGATGCACTATGGGAAGAAGGCAAGCCGGCGGAGGCAGTGTGATGCTTTGGGCAATGTTCTGCTGGGAAACCTTGGGTCCTGCCATCCATGTGGATGTTACTTTGACATGTACCACCTACCTAAGCATTGTTGCAGACCATGTTCACCCTTTCAAGGAAACGGTATTCCCTGGTGGCTGTGGCCTCTTTCAGCAGGATAATGCTTCAGGAATGGTTCAGGAATGGTTTGAGGAGCACAACAACGAGTTTGAGGTGTTGACTTGGCCTCCAAATTCCCCAGATCTCAATCCAATCGAGCATCTGTGGGATGTGCTGAACAAACAAGTCTGATCCATGGAGGCTCCACCTCACAACTTACAGGACTTAAAGGATCTGCTGCTAACATCTTGGTCCAGATACCACAGCACACCTTCAGGGGTCTAGAGGAGTCCATGCCTCGACGAGTCAGGGCTGTTTTAGCAGCAAAAGGCGGACCAACACAATATTAGGAAGGTGGTCATAATGTTATGCCTGATCTTTAAACAAATACTAGGAGAATGTTTGTCAGAACGCTCTGATAATGTCCCGTGTTAGTTGGTACAGCTGATGTCAACTGTAGTAAACTGACAAAATTTCACTAGGCAGCACATAATGAAATGTAAAATGCCTCTTTGTTTTGGTTTGACCTCTGTGTGTGACCTTTGCCCCTGCAGACTCAGATACAGTGGCAGGTGGCCATACAGGACGAAGGCTCGATCCACTGTGGAGGGGCGTATCTGGGTGGCTGCTGGGTTTTGACCGCCGCCCACTGCGTCAGGTACAACCAATCAGCACACATTTTGATCAACTTGTACAGAACAGCTACTGAGAAACAGCTGTGCATTTACTTGTCTGTAGGCCCAAACCAAAATCCTTCCGAATCAAAATCTCCCTCTGGAAGAAGCATCGCAAGCAGTCGACGACAGACAGCATCCCAGTGAAGAACATCATCATCCATCATGAATATAACCCACAAACCTATGCCAACGACATCGCTTTGGTGCAGCTAGAGGAGCTGAATCTTTCGGACAAGTGCATGCAGGACAACCCCGCGGTCCGAGCCGTCTGTGTGCCCTGGTCCACCCAACAGTTCCAGCCCAACGACACCTGCACCATCTCCGGCTGGGGCCGCGACAGAGGTTCGGCTCTAAGCTTCTATACGGAACCTTAAAGTTAGAGATGCACCAATACTACATTTCTCCAATAGCCAATTACTCTATTATTACTCTACTCTATATATATTTAACTTTGACAGCCCTAAATTCAACACACAAGAGATTTTCTTCACGCACAGTATGAGTCGCAGTCTGACGCATTTTTCCACCCCCTTTTGATTGACAGGAAAATTGCTTTTATTGGCTGATACATCATTGCATCCCTACCATAAAGGGCTCCATCAGGTGCTTCATATACACTGCTCAAAAAAACATTTAATCAGAGAATAGTATCAAGTCGGTTAAACTCCTGGGATATTGATCTGGTCGGTTCAGTAGCAGAGGGGGTTGTTAATCAATTTCAGCTGCTTTGGTGTTAATGAAATTAACAACAGGTGCACTAGATGGGCAACAATGAGACGACCCCCAAAACAGGAATGGTTTTACAGGTGGAGGCCCCTACTCATCTTTTCTGACTAGTTCTCATCTTTTTTCACTAGTTTTGCATTTGGCTAGGGTCAGTGTCACTACTGGTAGCATGAGGCAATACCTGGACCCTACAGAGGTTGCACAGGCAGTCCAACTCCTCCAGGATGGTACATCAATACATGCCATTGCCAGAAGGTTTGCTGTGTCTCCCAGCACAGTCTCAAGAGCATGGAGGAGATTCCAGGAGACAGGCAGTTACTCTAGGAGAGCTGGACAGGGCCGTAGAAGGTCCTTAACCCATCAGCAGGACCGGTGTCTGCTCCTTTGTGCAAGGAGGAACAGGATGAGCACTGCCAGAGGCCTACAAAATGACCTCCAGCAGGCCACTGATGTGAATGTCTCTGACCAAACAATCAGAAACAGACTTCATGAAGGTGGCCTGAGGGCCTGACATTCTCTAGTGGGCCCTGTGCTCACTGCCTGGCACCATGGAGCTTGATTGGCATTTGCCATTGAACACTAGAATGGGCAGGTCCGCCACTGGCACCCTGTGCTTTTCACAGATGAGAGCTGGTTCACCCTGAGCACATGAAAGGGTCTGGAGAAGCCATAGAGAACGTTATGCTGCCTGTAATCGTTCAGCATGACCAGTTTGATGGTGGGTCAGTGATGGTCTAGGGAGGCATATCTGTAACGAAGTGGGACTCAGGCAGGGATCCAAATGCAAAGCTTTAATAAAAGTGAGCGTGGTCGTACATGCAGGGTCAAACGGGAACAAACAGGAACAGCAAGGGACAGGCAGAATCGTAGTCAGAATACAGACGATGGTCAGGGCAGGCAGATAACGTTCACAGGTCAGATAACAATAAATAGTCCAAAGGCAGGCAGCAGGAATTGTAAACGGGTAACAGACGGGATCAGTAACAGGCAGACAGACAGATAAGAAAACGCTCAGAATTGTAACACAGGTTAACAAGACTTCGCCATGAGGTGGTGTGTGAGTGAGTCTTAAATAGTCCAGAAGATAGGCTCCAGGTGTATGTGGCAACAGGTGACTGGTGTGGAATGTGCATGTGACTGGCAGGGAGGATTATGGGTACTGTAGTCCGGGAACTGACAGGTGCAGACGGTGATCGTGACAATATCCATGGAGGGGTGCACAGACCTCTACAGGCTAGACAATGGCACCCTGACTGCCATTAGGTATTGGGATGAAATCCTTGGACCCATTGTCAGACCCTACACTGGTGCAGTGGGTCCTGGGTTCCTCCTGGTGCATGACAATGCCCGGCTTCATGTGGCGAGAGTATGCAGGCAGTTCCTGGAGGATTAAGGAATTGATACCACTGAATGGCCCCCATGCTCACCTGACCTAAATCTAATAGAGCACCTCTGGGACATTATGTTTCTGTCCATCCGACGCCGCCAGGGTGCACCTCAGCCTGTCCAGGAGCTCAGTGATGCCCTGGTCCAGATCTGGGAGGAAATACTCCAGGACACCATCCGTCGTCTCATTAGGAGCATGTCCCGATGTTGTCAGCACAAGCACGTGGGGGCCATACAAACTACTGAGTACCATTTTGAGTTGCTGTAATGAAATTTCAGCAAAATGGACTAGCCTGCTGCATCATTTTTTCACTTTGATTTTTGGGGTGTCTTTGAATTCAGTCCTCTGTAGGTTGATAATTTTCATTTCCATCAAACGATGTGGCATCCTTTCGTTCCAAACACATTACCCAGTCCATATCAGTATAGATATCCAGCGTGATATTTTTCCCCATTGAGATCTGATGTGTTTTCAAAGTGTTCCTTTAATTTTTTTGAGCAGTGTATAAAACCCTTAATGGGTTCCATCATGGAATCATTTTATAGACTTAGTTTTAATAAATTAATTTTGTTTCTTTCCAGCACCTGATTCACATTCCTATATTCACACATATCTGATCAAAGAGAGAGAGAGAGAAAAAATGTTGATTTTATATGCAAGTCACGTTTTTTGCAAGCACTGCTGTGTTTCACAAAAATAAGAATAGTTTTGATTTCATGGTGACTTTAAGGCCTGTTCACACCAAGAACAATAATGATAATAGTTCTAAAAATCGTTCTAAATATAAAAGCATAGCAGAGTCCACACCACTACTACAACGATAACGACACAGAGGAACGATAGCGCTGGAATCACTGTCTTTCAGAACTATTTATTTCCAGCTTATGACTGATAAAAACACTGATGGCCAATCAGAATCCATTCTGCTTTAAAGAGCTTGGGCATTTAAAGCAACAGACAACAAAATTGCACCATGAACAGAATGGTGTCGTCCGCTCATGTGGATGCCTATATAGTTATCGTTATTGGTGTGAACAGGCTTTTAGATTGAGTTCTTTTACTCCAGTGCGGTTAAGGTTGGGGTTTTATTGTCTCTATGTCTGTTTGTTTGAAGCGGGGATGTCACAGGCAACTCTAAAATGGGCAAATGTGACGATTATTGGTGACTGCAAGAATTATTACAAGGACCGTTTCTTCCCTGGAATGGAGTGTGCAGGTATGTGTGTGTGTGTGTGTCTGTGTGTTTGACTAAACACTAAAATGTGTGATCATACGCAACATATAATTCTGCCTTCACATGCTATCAGAATCATTGTGAAAATACAAGTTTCCACATCAGGAAACTTGACATAAACTTCTTTCTATTTCAAAATTTCACATTCAATTGGATGTGTTACTTGCCATTTCTTCGTAATTTTATGTCAAATTTGCTAGCAATTTCTGAGTGAAAATGTTGCAAAGTAATGAGCAGATAAGCAGCAAAGCATTTCGTAAAGAGATTACATACAACCTGTACTGTTGGCCTGTATTTCTGTAATTAATGTTTTAAACCTTGTAGCATGTACTTAGTGACTCTTCTTTCACCCGTTCCTGTGCTCTCATTGGCTGTGCTCCATGTCAGGTGACCTGGAGGGGAAGGTGGACTCGTGTCAGGGTGACTCCGGAGGGCCGCTGGTGTGTAAAGACGCGTCTGGCGTGTCGTATGTGTGGGGAATAGTGAGCTGGGGTGATAAATGTGGCCAACCCAATTATCCTGGCGTCTACACTAAAGTGGCACATTATTTCGACTGGATCCGCTTCCACACAGGCTGGGCGGCTATAACCAAATATAACCAGTAAAATGAACTGGTTAACATTTGCTGACTGATGTTACTATATGTGCTTTTGTTTGTTGTTGCTATTAAAATGCATACATTTATCAGACGATTTAAAAGCTCAGTCCTGTCTCTTTGTTTCTGTGTTTTGTAGTTTGTTCCGTTTTTGAGAAACTAAATGTTTTGTTGCATTTCTGAGGTGAATTTCCAAATCAGATCTGAAACTACATATAGATGTTTTGATTTGCAAAAAAAAACTAGATTCTGTTATTTTCTTGCCAATGCAAACGTGTTTAACCGAATGCTTGGAAACTTAAAAGAAAAAAAACAAAAACACTTCAAGCCTATTTTTTCCTTACTTATAAATTCACTAGTTTTGTAGTCATTTACCATTTCTACATATTTCAAACACTCATCACTACTGCAACAATCTTATATTATTTTAAATAGTATTATTAATCTCATCTACAACCTATGTGACTTGTGACTGGATCATGACATCACTATTTCTGCAGAACCACTTATAGATTGAACTAATTTAATAATTGATGATCTTTACAACAGAACTGAATCAACACTGAACTGACTTCAGATGAACAACAGCTGAAATGCATCATTTTCCAGTTATCACTGTAAAGCTGCTTTGAAACAATCTGCATTGTATAAAGCGCTATATAAATGAAGGTGACTTGACTTGACAGAGATTTCTGTCCCTCCATTGACAGTCCATCCACTTTGTCGCTTCAAAAAGTTCACAAGGAGATCGTAAAACTAATCTATATAAATTGAGCGGTTTAGTCCAAATTTTCTGAAGAACCACAAGCACTTTATATGATGAACTGATTGAATTTAGGCTTTTATTCACATATAAACTTTGATCAGTGAACAGAAACAAGCTCAACTGAACCTGTTTGAAGCACGAGAACAAACCTCTCCCTGAAGCTCAAACGTGCTGCGTAACACGAGAACGAACCTCAGTGGTTCTCATGCTGGAGCTTCCATTTACCTTATCTGATGTGTGCGTTGATGAATGTTTATATATGAATAAAAGCCTAAATTCAATCTGTTCATTATATAAAATGATCTTGTCTCTTCAGAAAATTTGAACTGAACCGCTTCATCTGTATGGATTAGTTTTACAATGAAAGTTTTGATTGTCAATGGAGGGACAGAAATCTCTCAGATTTCATTAAAATATATTCATTTGTGTTTTGAAGATGAACAAAGGTCTTATGGGTCTTAATTTCTGTCATTAATTACTCACCCTCATGTTGTTCCACACCCGTAAGACCTTTGTGCATCTTCAGAACACAAATTAAGATATTTTTGATGAAATCCGAGAGGTTTATGACTCGTCCATAGACAGCAATATAATCAACACTTTCAAGGTCCAGAAAGGTACTAAAGACATCGTTAAAACAGTCATGTGACTGCAGTGGTTCAACCTTAATGTTATGAAGAGACAAACGACTTATATATACATACAGCATCCATGTATGTATGTATATATATATATATATATATATATATATATATATATATATATATATATTTTACAGAGATCACAATCTTCCCACGATTCATGATAAACAAAAACGTAAATGTAATTTACTAAAGGTTCTGACCAGATGTTGCTGCAGTCTATTTAAAAAATATTTAATTAATTTGAATGAATTTTTAAAAAAAAACATCAGTTTGAATAAATGATTCAATGACTCACTCATAAAGACTTCACTTGTTTCATTACTGGATGAATCAGTGATTTTGAATGAATTTCTTGAATGAATTATTCAATGACAAATACATTTTAGCAGTCACTGGTCGCCACCTTCTGGGGTAAAGACGTAATTCTTTATTTGAAGCATCACGTTACTTTCAAAAGGTGATTTACTCTATTTTCATCTGAGCTATAAACTTTTCCCCCCAGTACTTCTGTGATCATTTGAATTACTGTAACAGAAATGATACTGTGTGGTTGAAAAGACTATATGTGAAGCGCCAATGCAATCTGAATGTTCGCTGTGATCATACTTGTCAAAGGTTTACTAGACAGACAAATTGCTTTCATTTCAAGTCTCAAGTCTATTTTATTTATAGAGCCCTTTCCACTATAAAGTAGACCAAAGGACTGTACAGCAACACAACAAATAACAAATCAACAATAACAGAAAAACATTTAAAATAATATACATCATCCAAAAGTCAACAGTTAAAAGCCATTGAAAACATGTGTTTTCATGTGAGATTTAAAAACATCAACTGAGGGTGCAAATCTGATGTCAGGTGGAAGGGTGTTCCACAGTCTTGGGCCAGCAACCGAAAATGCATGATCCCCTTTTGTTTTCAGGCGAGTTTTCGGACCTGAGAGCAGTAAGCAATTAAGTGATCTTTGAGTAAATTTCAGTAAAATGCTTTCATTTTGAATCAAGATCACAATCTTTTAATGATTATTCATGCAGCTCTACAATAGGATATTTGTTTTAATGGAAATGCAGTTTTTCTTCAGGTTACATTAAATCAGAAGATATCCTGGATAATTTCAGATACATTTTCACATCTTTTAAAGTAGTGGTTTGTTCAGAATCAGCCAAAATCAGTTCATCCTAGTTAATTTACCTGTAAGTAGTATGCTCTGATGATCAGTTTTAGAAGGATGCACACTGAGAAGCATGTTCATTGGCAGAAACCTGCAGATATTATGGCCAATCAAGACAATTGTACAACAGACCATAGAATACTCTGCTACATTTTAAAATTATAAATATACATTTCCAGCCCTGTCTTGAACACAAAAGGATCAATCACAATGCAACTTTCCAAAAACCAATTTTATTTATGGTGGCATTCAAAAACTGGGCAAAGTCAGATTTGATGACCAACATGAGTGGTTTGCTCTTCCAGAATCACTTTGGTGAACAGGGAGAACTGGATTTTGCAGATAGTCTTGAACCACAAGGAGATTTGGTTTCTTCACGAAAGAGAGTGCCATGTACCTTAGAGATAAGAGAATTGGATTCCTCCAGTAGTAAAGCACTTTTAGAGGGCAAAGAACCAGGTAACTTGGAAGATCTAAAATTGACTTCCCCAGAGAGAACAGAACTTGAGATTTTGGAGAGGAGAGAACTGGATTCAAAATACAACCTAGGATTCTCAGAGGGTAAAAAAAGGGATTTCCTGCTCAAACTGAACTCCTCAGAGGGCCTTGATCTAAAAACAAGTTTACCAGAGGGTTTCTCAGGTTTAAAGTTGGATTTCACAGATGACAACTCAGGTTCAAGATAGGATTTCTCACAAGGAGAAGCACTAGGTTTCTCATGTTTTAAGCTTAGCTTTTTAGAGAGGATGGAAGGGTTGCATTCCATTAGCCCAGACGGTTTATGTTGTTCACAGCTGAAGTTCACTAAACTTCTTGGAAGAGACCTAGACTTCTCAGAGGGAAAGAAAGAACTGGCATTCACAGAAGTGTTGCGTTTATCAAGAACACTGGATTTCACTGTGGAAATAGACTTGGGTATCTCCAGTTTAGAAGTCAATTTCTTAGAGGGTAGAGAACTAGATTTGTTAGATTTAGCAGCACCGGGTTTTTCAGGTTTAGAGCTTAGTTTCTCAGAGGCGAGGGAAGAGCTGTGTTCTATAGGAGAAATGGGTTTCTCAGGTTTAGAACTGGGTTTCTCAGAAGGATGAGCGCTAGACTCCTGAAGTAGAGAGGAACTGGGTGGCATGGGAGCACTAGGTTTCTCAGGTTTAGAATGGTGTTTCTCGGAAGGATGAGAGCCGGACTCCTCAGATGGGCGAGATAAACTGGGTTCCATTGGCACAATAGGTTTCTCAGAAGGATGAGAGCTAGACACCTCAGATGGAGAGGAACTAGGTTCCATTGGAGCACTAGGTTTCTCAGGTTCAGAACTGGGTTTCTCAGATGGATAAGAGCTAGACTTCTCAGATGGAGAGGAGCTGGGTTCCATGGGAGCAGTTGGTTTCTCAGGGTTAGAACTTGGCTTCAAGAAGATGCTTGTTTTTACTGGAAGAGAAGAACTTGAGATCCCAGGTTTAACACTGGACTTCTCAGATGGAGAGGAATCAGGTTGCATGGGAGCACTAGGTTTCTCAGGTTTAGAACTGGGTTTCCCAGAAGAGAGGGACAAACTGCGTTCCATAGCAACACTAGGTTTCTCAGGGTTAAAACTTGGCTTTGAGAATAAAATACTTGTTTTGACTGGGAGAGAAGAACTTGAGGTCCCAGGTTTAACACTGGACTTTTCCGATGGAGAGGGACTGGGTTCCATGGGAGCACTAGGTTTCTCAGGTTTAGAGCTAGGTTTCTCAGAAGGATGAGAGCCGGACTCCTCAGATGGGAGAGATAAACTGGGTTCCATAGGCACAATAGGTTTCTCAGAAGGATGAGAGCTGGACTCCTCAGATGGAGAGGAACTAGGTTCCGTGGGAGCACTAGGTTTCTCAGGTTCAGAGCTGGGTTTCTCAGATGGATAAGAGCTAGACTTCTCAGATGGAGAGGAACTGGGTTCCATGGGAGCACTAGGTTTCTCAGGTTTAGAACTGGGCTCCAAGGGAGCACTAGGTTTCTCAGTTTCAGAGCTAGGTTTCTCAGAAGGATGAGAGCCGGACTCCT
Source organism: Hypophthalmichthys nobilis (assembly GCA_037950665.1). Lineage (NCBI taxonomy): Eukaryota > Metazoa > Chordata > Actinopteri > Cypriniformes > Xenocyprididae > Hypophthalmichthys > Hypophthalmichthys nobilis. The sequence continues at coordinate 29,619,968 of CM075485.1, forward strand.
CAGATGGGAGAGATAAACTGGGTTCCATAGGCACAATAGGCTTCTCAGAGGGGAGAGCGCTAGACACCTCAGATGGAGAGGAACTGGGCTCTATGGGAGCACTAGGTTTCTCAGGTTTAGAACTGGGTTCCATGGGAGCACTAGGTTTCTCAGCTTTAGAACTGGGTTCCATGGGAGCACTAGGTTTCTCAGCTTTAGAACTGGGCTCCATGGGAGCACTAGGTTTCTCAGGTTTAGAACTGGGCTCCATGGGAGCACTAGGTTTCTCAGCTTTAGAACTGGGCTCCATGGGAGCACTAGGTTTCTCAGCTTTAGAGCTGGGTTCCATGGGAGCACTAGGTTTCTCAGCTTTAAAACTGGGATTCTCTGAATGATTAGAGCTAGACTTCTCAGATGGAGAGGAGCTGGGTTCCATGGGAGAAGTTGGTTTCTCGGGTTTAGAACTGGGTTCAATGGGTGCACTAGGTTTCTCAGGTTTAGAACTGGGTTCCAAGGGAGCACTAGGTTTCTCAGACAGATAAGAGCTAGACCTCTCAGATAGAGAGGAGCTGGGTTCAATGGGAGCACTAGGTTTCACAGGGTTAGAATTTTGCTTTGAGAATAAAATACTTGTTTTTACTGGGAGAGAACTTGAGGTCCCAGGTTTAACACTGGACTTTTCCGATGGAGAGGAACTGGGTTCCACGGGAGCACTAGGTTTCTCAGAGTTAGAACTTGGCTTCGAGAAGATACTCGTTTTTACTGGAAGAGGAGAACTTGAGATCCCAGGTTTAACACTGGACTTTTCCGATGGAGAGGAACTGGGTTCCATGGGAGCACTAGGTTTCTCAGGCTTAGAACTGGGTTCCATGGGAGCACTGGGTTTCTCAGGCTTAGAACTGGGTTCCATGGGAGCACTGGGTTTCTCAGGTTCAGAGCTGGGTTTCTCAGAAGGATGAGAGCTAGACTTCTCAGATGGAGTGTAACTGGGTTCTAAGGGAGCACTAGGTTTCTCAGGCTTCGAACTGTGTTCCATGGGAGCACTGGGTTTCACAGGTTTAGAACTGGGTTCCATGGGAGCACTAGGTTTCTCAGGCTTAGAACTGGGTTTCTCAGAAGGATGAGAGCCGGATTCCTCAGATGGGAGAAATAAACTGGGTTCCATAGGCACAATAGGTTTCCCAGAGGGATGAGAGCTAGACACCTCAGATGGAGAGGAACTAGGTTCCATGGGAGGACTAGGTTCCTCAGGTTTAGAACTGGGTTCCATGGGAGGACTAGGTTTCTCAGGTTTAGAACTGGGTTCCAAAGGAGCACTAGGTTTCTCAGGTTTAGAACTGGGTTCCATGGGAGCACTAGGTTTCTCAGGCTTAGAACTGGGTCCCTCAGGTTTAAAACTAGGTCCCTCAAAAGGGAGGGATGAACTGGGTTCCATAAAAGTACTAGGTTTCTCAGGTTTAGAACTGGGTTCCATGGGAGCACTAGGTTTCTCAGATTTAGAACTGGGTTCCATGGGAGCACTAGGTTTCTCAGGTTTAGAACTGGGTTCCAAGGGAACACTAGGTTTCTCAGGTTTAGAACTGGGTTCCATGGGAGCACTAGGTTTCTCAGGTTTAAAACTGGGTTCCATGGGAGCACTAGGTTTCTCAGATTTAGAACTGGGTTCCATGGGAGCACTAGGTTTCTCAGATTTAGAACTGGGTTCCATGGGAGCACTAGGTTTCTCAGGCTTAGAACTGGGTTCCATGGGAGCACTAGGTTTCTCAGGTTCAGAGCTGGGTTTCTCAGAAGGATGAGAGCTAGACTTCTCAGATGGAGTGTAACTGGGTTCCAAGGGAGCACTAGGTTTCTCAGGCTTAGAACTGGGTTTCATGGGAGCACTGGGTTTCTCAGGCTTCGAACTGGGTTCCATGGGAGCACTGGGTTTCTCAGGTTCAGAGCTGGGTTTCTCAGAAGGATGAGAGCCGGATTCCTCAGATGGGAGAAATAAACTGGGTTCCATAGGCACAATAGGTTTCCCAGAGGGATGGGAGCTAGACACCTCAGATGGAGAGGAACTAGGTTCCATGGGAGGACTAGGTTTCTCAGGTTTAGAACTGGGTTTCTCTGAAGGATTAGAGCTAGACTTCTCAGATGGAGAGGAACTGGGTTCCAAAGGAGCACTAGGTTTCTCAGGTTTAGAACTGGGTTCCATGGGAGCACTAGGTTTCTCAGGCTTAGAACTGGGTTCCATGGGAGCACTAGGTTTCTCAGGCTTAGAACTGGGTTCCATGGGAGCACTAGGTTTCTCAGGCTTAGAACTGGGTTCCATGGGAGCACTAGGTTTCTCAGGCTTAGAACTGGGTTCCATGGGAGCACTAGGTTTCTCAGGCTTAGAACTGGGTTCCATGGGAGCACTAGGTTTCTCAGGTTCAGAGCTGGGTTTCTCAGAAGGATGAGAGCCGGATTCCTCAGATGGGAGAAATAAACTGGGTTCCATAGGCACAATAGGTTTCCCAGAGGGATGAGAGCTAGACACCTCAGATGGAGAGGAACTAGGTTCCATGGGAGGACTAGGTTTCTCAGGTTTAGAACTGGGTTTCTCTGAAGGATTAGAGCTAGACTTCTCAGATGGAGAATAACTGGGTTCCAAGGGAGCACTAGGTTTCTCAGGTTTAGAACTGGGTTCCATGGGAGCACTAGGTTTCTCAGATTTAGAACTGGGTTCCATGGGAGCACTAGGTTTCTCAGATTTAGAACTGGGTTCCATGGGAGCACTAGGTTTCTCAGGTTTAGAACTGGGTTCCATGGGAGCACTAGGTTTCTCAGGTTTAGAACTGGGTCCCTCAGGTTTAAAACTAGGTCCCTCAAAAGGGACGGATGAACTGGGTTCCATAAAAGTACTAGGTTTCTCAGGGTTAGAATTGGGCTTTGAGAAGAAAATACTTGTTTTCACTGGAAGAGAACGTGAGATCTCAGGTTTAACACTGGACCTCTCAGATGGAGAGGAACCAGGTTCCATGGGAGCACTAGGTTTCTCAGGTTTAGAACTGGGTTTCTCAGAAAGAAGAGAGCTAGATTTCTCTGATGGAGAGGAGCTGGGTTCCATGGGAACACTAGGTTTCTCAGGTTTAGAACTGGGTTTCTCAGAAAGAAGAGAGCTAGATTTCGCAGATGGAGAGGAAATGGGTTCCATGGGAGCACTAGGTTTCTCAGGTTTAGAATTAGGCTTTGAGAAGAAAACACTTGATTTTACTGGGAGAGGGGAACTTGAGGTCTCCAGTTTAGAACTTGGCTTCTCAGAAAAATGAGAGATAGACTTCTCAGATGGAGAGGAATTGGTTTCTATGGGAGCACTAGGTTTCTCAGGTATAGAACCGGTCTTTGAGAAGTAAATACTTGATTTCTCAGGAAGAGAAGAACTTGTCTTAGAACTGGATAGAGAACTGAGAACTGAGAACTTCTCAGATTGAAGGGAAAAACTGGGTTCCACAAAAACATTCAACTTCTCAGGTTTAAAGGTAGACTCCCCGGATGACCTAAAACTTGGTTTCTCCAGTTCAGAATTAGACTTCTCAAAATGGTTTGAGTTGTCATCATGTTCAGTCTGTGCTAAAAAGAGCATTTGAAGAAGCTTAAATTACACAGATGGCAACATACTACTGTGGAAGTAGATTGTCTTCAATTTCAATACAACATGGTAGTTAAAAACATTATCATGCAAGTGCATACATCTTTATGTTAATTAATATAGAAAATTTGCAATCAAACCTTTGTTTTCTTGTAGTACATGCCCAGCATCACTCCAGTCAGACACTTGCAAGTCACGTTCGATTGGGGAACAGAACACTGAAAAAAAAACAACTTGATATTAACAAGAGAAACTAATTTTAATACCCATATATTAAAAAGTTATATTAAACATATTAAACTACCTTCACTACATAAATGATACAGACACAACAAAATAATGAGCTTAAAAGAAACCATTTTGACCACAGATTCAACCATTCAGTTTGCTAGTCTAATCAGGCATTTTAAAGACAAGCATTGGCACAGATTTTCATCACCTGGGCTCCCCATTAATGAACAATTATGACGTTGTTTCATCATTAACACCCAGTTTAAACTTATGCAGCTGATGGATTTTGCTTTACTCTGTTTACCACTTGTTATATTCTGTTTAGAAAAACAATTTTGACAGACATACAAGATTAAAAGGAATCTAAATAAGTGTTAAGTTACAAGTGAATGTTTTTCAGATGGGTGTGACTGTTCAGAAGTGTCCTGTTTTGAACAATTCCTTCAAACAATTTTGGGGTGTCATTGATGACTATGTAGTTTCATGTTGTTTTTGTCATTTGTCATTGTGTTTTGGAAGTTATATTAAGGCAGGAACACACCAAGTCGACGGTTGGCCGTCGAGCGTTTTTTGTTCGTCGGCCGAGTAAGTTTTCTCAGTGTGTTCCGCACCGTCAGCTAAAGTTGGTCCTCGTCAGCGTCGGTTTGGTGTGTCAGGCCAACTTTGGACCCAGACGCTGCTGACGTGAGCCAACCCCGCAGTCTGCTTTTGTCGGCGTCGGCTTGGTGTGTTTCTGCCTTTAAAGCACCTTGGTAAACCCCACAAAATCCATCAGGTGTCGGCATGTAAATACCATGCACAGTGAGTCTTTCAGCACTGAAGATAGTCCAAGATGGATTTAAACATTTGCACTTTGTTCTCTTTTCCTTTTTTGTGTAAAATCACATTTTTGTTAGTTTACTTTGGTTTTTTGTTGTCACTTTCTATGTTAATCTTCAGTAAAGTAGTTTGTACCTTGAACTTTGTATTTGTTTGGTGTGCGGATTCATTTTTCTGTCTTCTTTCTGTCTTTTTTTCCATGTATCATAAACTAAATCTATGCACCCAAAAATATTTCTCATATATAAATTGGAGCAAGACTTTTCCATATTTTTTTGCCAATATAATATAAATATACAGTACATTCTTAAATTTACTACATTTGACATGATGGTGTTGTTCTTTAACTACCAAAAACTGTGAAAATGTAATAGAAAGCCTGGATGCTCAATGAATAGAAAAGCGTCTACTGGTTTTACAAGTTATAATCTGTGGAGATGTAGTAGATCATCCAGGTATTGTTTGCCTACTGTTTAATGAATATGTATTCAAATATAGTAGGGCCACTAATATACAGTAGTCAACATTTGAAGTGGATCAAAACCTTTCATCAAAGTTGTCCTTAAACTTTCTTGATGAACTTTTTTGATCCACTTCAAATGTTGACTACTGTATTTGGACCACTTTGCTTTTTCTGTCCTGTTTATTGTGTGCCTTTTCATCATTTTATGTGGAATAATACAGCATGTCTCTGTGTTGCCAGGTCTTCATTCAGTGGAGATCAATGAATCATCAAGACATAAACATTGAAATTTTAGTTCTATGGGATATAACATCAGCTTGTGTGCTGATTAATTAATTATTGATGACTTAAGTCATCCAGGTGGAAGTTATTATCTATTTAAAAACCAGGGCCCGTATTTATCAAGTTTCTCAAAGTGCCATTTTAATCATAAGTGCTGAGAATTCATGAAATTTACTCCTATTTTCAAACTTAAGTATAAAAGCAAGTTATCAAATTTCTTAAAACTAAGAATCACTCTTACTCTCCCAGTTATTTAAGACAGCTCGAGAGGTCTCTCAAGTGGTTAGGAGTTGCCAATAGGGGCTTGTGATGGCACTGAGGAGAGCAAGAATGTTTTTGAAATGTTCGACGACGAGCAGTTAATCAGACGGTATCGTTTGGACAGAGCAGGCATCATTTTTGTCAGCGCTGATTAATGTTGGGCTGAACTTGTTCAGCAAGCAGTAGCGCTTCTTCCTCCCGCCAGTTTGGTTTTCTTTTGGAATCCGTGGAGACTGATTATATCATAAAATCTAGGCTATATATAGGCAGGTCAGTTAACGGCACATCGGTTTAACATTTGCAGTTAAGACGTGGAAAACGTGTTTATCTTTCATTTCCAGTGTGTATATCATAATGTATTCTCTTGACAAATGTGTGTTGAATGTAAACTCCTCTTAGGAATTTCACCATTCAATGTGAATTTATCTGAGAATATTCTTAAATAAGGTAATCTATTCAGTGATTGGTCCGTGCCTGTGTCGTCATCCAAAATCCCGTTTGTGGCACAGCAAAGTGTCGTGAATCATCTCTAAAGCTCGGGATACACTGCACGATTTTTGGCTGTCCCAGATGAAAGATTGCCATTGTGAAACAATCGTGACGATTTCTGTGATCGTGGCTCTTAATCGGAGGTCCTATGTCGTACAGTGAGAGAGGCCATTTTCCCGGTCTTGCGACCAAAGATAGCCTATGATCATTTTCTGACCGTGTCAGAAATTCAGCCTGATCATCTCACAGTGTGTTTGCTGCTATGACCTACGTCTACTGACCAGTCAATAAAAATGCGACATGAAATCAACAAGACATGGCGCTAAAACTTAAAACTGCTAACCTCAAGCTCTTTTCCCTTCTTCTTTCGCTGCGTCCTTTTTTTTTTCAGCACACATAAAAACTGCCAAAGTGTGATTTAACATGGTCTTTTTGTTTACCAGTAGCACATGCTGATGACGTTTTATTCTTCTATAGAAACTTGCATCATAGCCTATGAGTCAACAGGTGTCATGATTGTACAGTCTACATGCACGTCGTACCCAAGTTTAATAGATCCATGTTGCACAGTGTGATTTGTAATGATCTTAGGATTGCTAAAATCATGCAGTGTATCCCGGGCTTAAGACTAACACTTAAGAATTTGTCCTACACTTCACTTAATTTACAACTGAGATGCTTGATAACTAACTTTTAAGCACAGCTTTGAGCGAAGAATTTTTTTTACTCTTAAGTCAATTCTTAGCAGTGTTCTTGTGAGTAATTCTCAGAGACTTGATAAATACAGGCCTGGTTGGTTTGGCATGTTAGTTTGCTTGGTTAGGTTGGTTTTCTTAGTGATAGTTTGTGTTATAGAATGGGTTTGATTAAGATTACTGTTTTGGTGCTTCTTTATCACCAATAGGTATGGGATGGTGAGTTTACCTTTTTGTTTGCTTGCAGTAAATTTACTTATTAGTGTTTTTTAATGTCTGTGTTTCTCAGTATTCAGCTCCTCAGTTGAAGTTGGATTCTTAGATTTGTCATGGAGTGATTTTGGAAGAGCAGATGGAGAAAAAGGTTTGTAGACATTTGTGTTTCTTAATCGAACATACTCTTGTCATACTAAAGTAATATGAGTTTATACTATCCTATTATTATTATTATTATTAATATTATTATTATTCTCTCTAACACGCCGCTGAGGGGTCCGGTCCTGTCAACGCCGCCTTCAGCCGGGATGATGCTGAGGGGTCCAGTTTTATTTTGGCTCCTATCTATTTAATTGTTAACACAAGTAAAGGTTTTTTTTTTGTAACAAATTAAAATTTTATGTCCTTTTGAATGGGTTGCTTGGTTTTTGTTAACTCAATCTTGCTCTTGGGTTTGCTAAAAGATTTTACAGCCACTTGGGTTAGTTTGTAGTGACTTTAAGATGTGGGTAACATGAAGCCTGTCTTTTGAGGTCAGAATTTGCCCAACAAATCTTGAGCTGTGAAGTTCAGTGAAAACCTCTCAACAGTTTAATTTCTTTAAAGACTATGATGGGGAAAGTGACTGCAATATTTTGCAGATATGGCAATATTTCAAGACTAATGAGTGATTAAAGTCCTACTGCTCTGCAGGAGCAGCATGAAGGAATAGTTTGCCCAACATTAATCTAGTTTGCTCACCATGAATATCACGGCTTTAAAGCCTAATGTCTTCATCCATGAAACAAGACAGAAGGGGAGGTATGTGTCTATAACTGTCAATCTCCAAAAAGCACATTAAATAATGATCCATAAGTAGTCTGTGGTTCATTAATTCAAGTTGTTTCACTGTGTGTGAAAACAGTCTGAAGTTTCTGAGCCCTCCTTTACACTGACATTTAGAGCTACCTATAGTTACAGTAGGAAGTTAGCTGTATGTCTGGCGATATGTCTTCAGTGTAGTCTTAGAGAGTGTTTCTGGAGAAAGCATACCATAAAATCTATAATTTTAGATAGATATTTGCTAATTTATTGAGACAACTTTGATTTTTCTGTCCTCTTTATTAGGTGACTTTGGAATGATACATTGTGTGTTGTTGGGTGTTCATTCAGTGGAGATCAATGAATCATAAGAGATAAACATTTAATCTTTAGTTCTATGGGATATAACATCAGCTTGTGTGTTGAGTGATTAATTAATTACTGATTTCCATAATTAGCAGATTTGCCCCAGTAATGAGTTAACAAGTCATCCAGGTGGTACAAATGGTTTTCGGTTTGGCTTTAAAAGACCTGGTTGGTTTTGAACTTTAGCTTGTATGATTAGGTTGGTTTTCTTAGTGGCTTAGTTTGTGTTGTAGAATGGGTTTGATTAAGATTACTGTTTTGGTGCTTCTTTATCACCAATTGGTATGGCATGGTGAGTTTACCTTTTTGTTTGCTTTCAGTAAATTTACTTGTTTGTGTGTGTGTTTTTTTTTTTTTTTTTTTTTTTTTTTTTTTTTTTTTAAATTAATGTCTGTGTTTCTCAGTATTCAGCTCCCCAGTTGAAGATGGATCCTTAGATTTTTCCTGGAGTGATTTTGGAAGGGCAGATGGAGAAAAAGGTTTGAGCTTTTGGTGTTTCTTAATCTAACATACTCATGTCATACTAAAGTAATCTGAGTTTATACTATCTCTAATAATTATTATTTATTATTATAAATAATAATGTTATTGTTTCTGTCTCTGTGTAGACAATCAGCTTGATGCTGTGGGTTCTGATTCTGTCAACGCTACCTTCAGCCAGGATGCTGCTGAGGGGTCCGGTTCTGTCAACGGCACCTTCAGCCAGGATGCCGCTGAGGGGTCCAGTTCTGTCAATGCCAGCTTCAGCCAGGACAATGCTGAGGGTTCCGGTTCTGTGAACGCTACCTTCAGCCAGGATGACGCTGAGGGGTCTGGTTCTGTCAATGCCACCTTCAGCCAAGATGCTGGTGAGGGGTCCGGTTCTGTCAATGCCACCTTCAGCCAGGACGATGCTGAGGGGTCTGGTTCTGTCAATGCCACCTTCAGCCAAGATGCTGGTGAGGGGTCCGGTTCTGTCAATGCTACCTTCAGCCAGGACGATGCTGAGGGGTCTGGTTCTGTCAATGCCACCTTCAGCCAAGATGCTGGTGAGGGGTCTGGTTCTGTGAATGCCACCTTCAGCCAGGATGATGCTGAGGGGTCTGGTTCTGTGAATGCCACCTTCAGCCAGGACGATGCTGAGGGGTCTGGTTCTGTCAACGGCACCTTCAGCCAGGATGCCGCTGAGGGGTCCGGTTCTGTCAATGCCACCTTCAGCCAGGACGATGCTGAGGGGTCTGGTTCTGTCAATGCCACCTTCAGCCAGGATGCCGCTGAGGGGTCAGGTTCTGTCAACGCCACCTTCAGCCAGGATGCCGCTGAGGCTGAGGGGTCCAGTTCTGTCAATGCCACCTTCAGCCAGGACAATGCTGAGGGTTCCGGTTCTGTGAATGCTACCTTCAGCCAGGACGATGCTGAGGGGTATGGTTCTGTCAATGCCACCTTCAGCCAAGATGCTGGTGAGGGGTCCAGTTCTGTCAACGCCACCTTCAGCCAGGACGATGCTGAGGGGTCTGGTTCTGTCAACGCCACCTTCAGCCAGGATGCCGCTGAGGGGTCCAGTTCTGTCAATGCCACCTTCAGCCAGGACGATGCTGTGGGTTCTGATTCTGTCAACGCTACCTTCAGCCAGGATGCTGCTGAGGGGTCCGGTTCTGTCAACGGCACCTTCAGCCAGGATGCCGCTGAGGGGTCCAGTTCTGTCAATGCCAGCTTCAGCCAGGACAATGCTGAGGGTTCCGGTTCTGTGAACGCTACCTTCAGCCAGGATGACGCTGAGGGGTCTGGTTCTGTCAATGCCACCTTCAGCCAGGACGATGCTGAGGGGTCTGGTTCTGTCAATGCCACCTTCAGCCAAGATGCTGGTGAGGGGTCCGGTTCTGTTAATGCTACCTTCAGCCAGGACGATGCTGAGGGGTCTGGTTCTGTCAACGGCACCTTCAGCCAGGATGCCGCTGAGGCTGAGGGGTCCAGTTCTGTCAACGCCACCTTCAGCCAGGACGATGCTGAGGGGTCCAGTTCTGTCAACGCCACCTTCAGCCAGGATGCCGCTGAGGCTGAGGGGTCCAGTTCTGTCAACGCCACCTTCAGCCAGGATGCCGCTGAGGCTGAGGGGTCCAGTTCTGTCAACGCCACCTTCAGCCAGGACGATGCTGAGGGGTCCAGTTCTGTGAACGCCACCTTCAGCCAAGATGCTGGTGAGGGGTCCGGTTCTATTTTGGCCCCTATCCATTTAACTGTTAACACAAGTCATGATTCCTTGTAACAAAATAAAATTTGTCCTTTTGAATGGGTTGTTTGGTTTTTGTCAACTCAATCTTGCTCTTGGGTTTGCTAAAATTTTACAGCCACTTGGGTTAGTTTTGTAGTGATTAAGATGTGGGTAACATGAAGCCTGTCTTTTGAGGTCAGAATTTGCCCAACAAATCTTGAGCTGTGAAGTTCAATAAAGTCACCTTTTATTTATATAGCGCTTTTTACAATGCAGATTGTCAAAGCAGCTTTACACTGATAACTGGAACATAATTTTTGGCTGTACAGCAGCTCTAGAAGAAAATGGTATCATTGTCCAGATTAAGTTCAGTACAGATTTTTTCTGTTGTAAAAATCATTAGTTATTAATTTAGTTTTATCTGAACTGGAAGGAACTTTTACTGACATATCTTAAAACAGTGGCACTGATATATTTTGCCTCAAGATGCATGCCAGTAAGTTTTTTTTTTTTTTTTTTTTTCTCCTCATCTAGGCTACGTTTATAAAAGATACTTAAATTCCCTTAGTTCAAAGCCCTGTCTGTGAAACTGGGCCCAGGTGTCCTCAATTAAGCAAGCTAGAGGTGATCCTGGCAAGGAAAACTTCTTCCCAATTTAATTTCTTTAAAAACTATGATGGGGAAAGTGGCTGTAATATTTTGCAGATATTGCAATATTTCATGACAAATGAGTGATTAAAGTCCTACTGCTCTGCAGGAGCAGCATGAAGGAATAGTTTGCCCAACATTAATCTAGTTTGCTCACCATGAATATCACGGCTTTAAAGCCTAATGTTTTCATCCATGAAGCACAAGACAGAAGTGGAGGTATGTGTCTATAACTGTCAATCTCCAAAAAGCACATTAAATGATAATGATCCATAAGTAGTCTGTGATTTATTTGTTCATTAATTCAAGTTGTTTTGTGTGTGTGAAACAGTCTGAAGTTTCTGAGCCCCCCTTCTGCACTGATATATAGAGCTAACTGTAGCTACAGTAGGAAGTTAGCTGTATGTCTGGCGATATGTCTTCAGTCTAGGCTTAGATGGTGTTTCTGGAGAAAGCATACCATGAAAAATCTATAATTTTAGATAGATATTTCGTACTATTTTTTTTTTTTTTTTCAATGAGACAACTTTGCTTTTTCTGTCCTCTTTATTTGGTGGTTTTTCACCAGTTGATGTGGAATAATACACTACAGTATGTGTTGTTGGGTCTTCATTCAATGGAGGTCAATGAATCATAAGAGATATACCCTGTACAAATACCCACACTTGCGGTCTTTGCACATGACCACTTGTCTACTTACATGACATATTTCCTTTATTTGTCCCAAGTGTTCAAGTAAGTGTGAATACCGCAAGTGTGTGTATAACTTTTGATTACCCTGTGGAGACACTTATAGTGTTGCAAAATGCAAGTGTTTACAGAGCTTTATTGTGATTTTCAATACTTTGCATTTTAAAATAAAGTTCTAAAAGTAATCCCTATGTAACAGAAGACCATTTAAAATTGTGGTGCTTCTAATTAAATGATAAAAAGCAGTTGTAAATGTTGTACATACACATAGCCTACTCATCTTCGCACCAATAAAATGTGCAGCACTTTATGTTTTAACTACCAAATTATATGTAATATCTAATTAATTTACTTGCAGTGGAATGTCTTCCTCAACATCTCGCAATTTCGGGGCACGGCAGTTTCTGAACATGATACATGATGGGATATGCTTAGCCTCGAACACCGCTCCAAAGCGGTATTCAAGATAGAGTGGGTTTAGTGTGCATTAAGGGCACTGCACTTTTGCATTTTAAAGTCATGGGACTGTCTTGTGCACTTACTTCCTGTCACGTGCACACACTCTCAAGTGGCCAAAATCGCAAGTGTGGGTATTTGGACAGGGAAATAAACATTTAAACTTTAGTTCTATGGGATATAACATCAGCTTGTGTGTTGAGTGATTAATTAATTACTGATTTCAATAATTAGCAGATTTGCCCCAGTAATGAGTTAACGAGTCATCCAGGTGGTACAAATGGTTTTCGGTTTGGCTTTAAAAGACCTGGTTGGTTTTGAACTTTAGCTTGTATGATTAGGTTGGTTTTCTTAGTGGCTTAGTTTGTGTTGTAGAATGGGTTTGATTAAGATTACTGTTTTGGTGCTTCTTTATCACCAATTGGTATGGCATGGTGAGTTTACCTTTTTGTTTGCTTTCAGTAAATTTACTTGTTTTTTTTAATGTCTGTTTTCTTTTTTTTTTATTATTATTATTTTTTTTTTTTTTTTCATTTCTCAGTATTCAGCTCCCCAATTGAAGATGGATCCTTAGATTTGTCCTGGAGTGATTTTGGAAGAGCAGATGGAGAAAAAGGTTTGTAGAGCTTTTTGAGTTTCTTAATCTAACATACTCATATCATACTAAAGTAATGAGTTTATACTACCCATTATTATGATTATGATTATTATGATTATTATTATTATTTTCTTTCTCTGTGTATGTAGACAATCCGGTCAGTACATCCCGTTCTAAATCAGTCCACCTGCACAGTGATTTCAGTCAGGATGATGCTGAGGGGTCTGGTTCTGTCAATGCCACCTTCAGCCAGGACGATGCTGAGGGGTCTGGTTCTGTCAACGCCACCTTCAGCCAGGACAATGCTGAGGGTTCCGGTTCTGTGAACACTACCTTCAGCCAGGATGCCGCTGAGGGGTCTGGTTCTGTGAACGCCACCTTCAGCCAAGATGCTGCTGAGGGGTCCGGTTCTGTGAACGCCACCTTCAGCCAGGATGATGCTGAGGGTTCCGGTTCTGTGAATGCCACCTTCAGCCAGGATGCCGCTGAGGCTGAGGGGTCTGGTTCTGTCAACGCCACCTTCAGCCAAGATGCTGCTGAGGGGTCCGGTTCTGTCAACGCCACCTTCAGCCAGGATGCCGCTGAAGCTGAGGGGTCTGGTTCTGTGAACGCCACCTTCAGCCAAGATGCTGCTGAGGGTCCGGTTCTGTGAACGCCACCTTCAGCCAGGATGATGCTGAGGGTTCCGGTTCTGTGAATGCCACCTTCAGCCAGGATGCCGCTGAGGGGTCCAGTTCTGTCAATGCCACCTTCAGCCAGGATGCCGCTGAGGGGTCCGGTTCTGTCAACGCCACCTTCAGCCAGGATGCCGCTGAGGCTGAGGGGTCCGGTTCTGTGAATGCCACCTTCAGCCAGGATGCCGCTGAGGCTGAGGGGTCTGGTTCTGTCAACGCCACCTTCAGCCAGGATGCTGCTGAGGGGTCCGGTTCTGTCAACGCCACCTTCAGCCAAGATGCTGCTGAGGGGTCCGGTTCTGTGAACGCCACCTTCAGCCAGGATGATGCTGAGGGGTCCAGTTCTGTCAACGCCACCTTCAGCCAAGATGCTGCTGAGGGGTCTGGTTCTGTCAATGCCACCTTCAGCCAGGACGCTGCTGCTGAGGGGTCTGGTTCTGTCAATGCCACCTTCAGCCAGGACGTTGCTGAGGGGTCCAGTTCTATTTTGGCCCCTATCCATTTAACTGTTAACACAAGTCATGATTCCTTGTAACAAAATAAAATTTTATGTCCTTTTGAATGGGTTGTTTGGTTTTTGTTAACTCAATGTTGCTCTTGGGTTTGCTAAAGATTTTTGGCTGTACAGCAGCTCTAGAAGAAAATGGTATCATTGTCCAGATTAAGTAAGTTCAGTACAGATTCATTCTGTTGTAAAAATCATTAGTTATTTTAGTTTTATCTGAACTGGAAAGAACTTTTACTGACATATCGTAAAACAGTGGCACTGATATATTTTGTCTCAAGATGCGTGCCAGTAATATTTTTTTTTTTTTTTTTTTTTTTTTTTTTTTTTTAATCTAGGCTACGTTTATAAAAGATACTTAAATTCCCTAATAGACTAAAACAGGATTAGGCCTTAGTTCAAAGCCCTGTCTGTGAAACTGGGCCCAGGTGTCCTCAATTAAGCAAGCTAGAGGTGATCCTGGCAAGGAAAACTTCTTCCCAATTTAATTTCTTTAAAAACTATGATGGGGAAAGTGGCTGTAATATTTTGCAGATATTGCAATATTTCATGACAAATGAGTGATTAAAGTCCTACTGCTCTGCAGGAGCAGTATGAAGGAATAGTTTGCCCAACATTAATCTAGTTTGCTCACCATGAATATCACGGCTTTAAAGCCTAATGTTTTCATCCATGAAGCACAAGACAGAAGTGGAGGTATGTGTCTATAACTGTCAATCTCCAAAAAGCACATTAAATGATAATGATCCATAAGTAGTCTGTGATTTATTTGTTCATTAATTCAAGTTGTTTTGTGTGTGTGAAACAGTCTGAAGTTTCTGAGCCCCCCTTCTGCACTGATATATAGAGCTAACTGTAGCTACAGTAGGAAGTTAGCTGTATGTCTGGCGATATGTCTTCAGTCTAGGCTTAGATGGTGTTTCTGGAGAAAGCATACCATGAAAAATCTATAATTTTAGATAGATATTTCGTACTATTTTTTTTTTTTTTTTCAATGAGACAACTTTGCTTTTTCTGTCCTCTTTATTTGGTGGTTTTTCACCAGTTGATGTGGAATAATACACTACAGTATGTGTTGTTGGGTCTTCATTCAATGGAGGTCAATGAATCATAAGAGATATACCCTGTACAAATACCCACACTTGCGGTCTTTGCACATGACCACTTGTCTACTTACATGACATATTTCCTTTATTTGTCCCAAGTGTTCAAGTAAGTGTGAATACCGCAAGTGTGTGTATAACTTTTGATTACCCTGTGGGAGACACTTATAGTGTTGCAAAAATGCAAGTGTTTACAGAGCTTTATTGTGATTTTCAATACTTTGCATTTTAAAATAAAGTTCTAAAAGTAATCCCTATGTAACAGAAGACCATTTAAAATTGTGGTGCTTCTAATTAAATGATAAAAAGCAGTTGCAAATGTTGTACATACACATAGCCTACTCATCTTCGCACCAATAAAATGTGCAGCACTTTATGTTTTAACTACCAAATTATATGTAATATCTAATTAATTTACTTGCAGTGGAATGTCTTCCTCAACATCTCGCAATTTCGGGGCACGGCAGTTTCTGAACATGATACATGATGGGATATGCTTAGCCTCGAACACCGCTCAAAGCGGTATTCAAGATAGAGTGGGTTTAGTGTGCATTAAGGGCACTGCACTTTTGCATTTTAAAGTCATGGGACTGTCTTGTGCACTTACTTCCTGTCACGTGCACACACTCTCAAGTGGCCAAAATCGCAAGTGTGGGTATTTGGACAGGGAAATAAACATTTAAACTTTAGTTCTATGGGATATAACATCAGCTTGTGTGTTGAGTGATTAATTAATTACTGATTTCAATAATTAGCAGATTTGCCCCAGTAATGAGTTAACGAGTCATCCAGGTGGTACAAATAGTTTTCGGTTTGGCTTTAAAAGACCTGGTTGGTTTTGAACTTTAGCTTGTATGATTAGGTTGGTTTTCTTAGTGGCTTAGTTTGTGTTGTAGAATGGGTTTGATTAAGATTACTGTTTTGGTGCTTCTTTATCACCAATTGGTATGGCATGGTGAGTTTACCTTTTTGTTTGCTTTCAGTAAATTTACTTGTTTTTTTTTTTTTTGTTTTTTTAATGTCTGTTTTTTTTTTTTTTTTTTTGTTTTTTTATTTCTCAGTATTCAGCTCCCCAATTGAAGATGGATCCTTAGATTTGTCCTGGAGTGATTTTGGAAGAGCAGATGGAGAAAAAGGTTTGTAGAGCTTTTTGAGTTTCTTAATCTAACATACTCATATCATACTAAAGTAATGAGTTTATACTACCCATTATTATGATTATGATTATTATGATTATTATTATTATTATTATTATTATGATTATTATTAATCTTTTCTTTCTCTGTGTATGTAGACAATCCGGTCAGTACATCCCGTTCTAAATCAGTCCACCTGCACAGCGATTTCAGTCAGGATGATGCTGAGGGGTCTGGTTCTGTCAATGCCACCTTCAGCCAGGACGATGTTGAGGGGTCTGGTTCTGTCAACGCCACCTTCAGCCAGGACAATGCTGAGGGGTCCGGTTCTGTGAACGCCACCTTCAGCCAGGATGATGCTGAGGGTTCCGGTTCTGTGAATGCCACCTTCAGCCAGGATGCCTCTGAGGGTTCCGGTTCTGTCAATGCCACCTTCAGCCAGGACAATGCTGAGAGTTCCGGTTCTGTGAACACTACCTTCAGCCAGGATGCCGCTGAGGGGTCCGGTTCTGTCAACGCTACCTTCAGCCAGGATGCCGCTGAGGGGTCTGGTTCTGTCAACGCTACCTTCAGCCAGGATGCCGCTGAGGGGTCTGGTTCTGTCAATGCCACCTTCAGCCAGGATGCCGCTGAGGGGTCCGGTTCTGTCAACGCCACCTTCAGCCAGGATGCCGCTGAAGCTGAGGGGTCTGGTTCTGTCAATGCCACCTTCAGCCAGGATGCTGCTGAGGGGTCCGGTTCTGTGAACGCCACCTTCAGCCAGGATGATGCTGAGGGTTCCGGTTCTGTCAATGCCACCTTCAGCCAGGATGCCGCTGAGGGGTCTGGTTCTGTCAACGCCACCTTCAGCCAGGATGCCGCTGAAGCTGAGGGGTCTGGTTCTGTCAACGCCACCTTCAGCCAAGATGCTGCTGAGGGGTCTGGTTCTGTGAACGCCACCTTCAGCCAGGATGATGCTGAGGGTTCCGGTTCTGTGAATGCCACCTTCAGCCAGGATGCCTCTGAGGGTTCCGGTTCTGTGAATGCCACCTTCAGCCAGGATGCCGCTGAGGGGTCCGGTTCTGTCAACGCTACCTTCAGCCAGGATGCCGCTGAGGGGTCTGGTTCTGTCAACGCTACCTTCAGCCAGGATGCCGCTGAGGGGTCTGGTTCTGTCAATGCCACCTTCAGCCAGGATGCCGCTGAGGGTCTGGTTCTGTCAATGCCACCTTCAGCCAGGATGCCGCTGAGGGGTCTGGTTCTGTCAATGCCACCTTCAGCCAAGATGCCGCTGAGGGTCTGGTTCTGTGAACGCCACCTTCAGCCAGGATGATGCTGAGGGTTCGGTTCTGTGAATGCCACCTTCAGCCAGGATGCCTCTGAGGGTTCCGGTTCTGTCAATGCCACCTTCAGCCAGGATGCCGCTGAGGGTCTGGTTCTGTCAATGCCACCTTCAGCCAGGATGCCGCTGAGGGGTCTGGTTCTGTCAATGCCACCTTCAGCCAAGATGCTGCTGAGGTCGGTTCTGTGAATGCCACCTTCAGCCAGGATGCCGCTGAGGCTGAGGGGTCTGGTTCTGTCAATGCCACCTTCAGCCAAGATGCTGCTGACGGGTCCGGTTCTGTCAACGCCACCTTCAGCCAGGATGATGCTGAGGGTTCCGGTTCTGTGAATGCCACCTTCAGCCAGGATGCCGCTGAAGCTGAGGGGTCTGGTTCTGTCAACGCCACCTTCAGCCAAGATGCTGCTGAGGGGTCTGGTTCTGTGAACGCCACCTTCAGCCAGGATGATGCTGAGGGTTCGGTTCTGTGAATGCCACCTTCAGCCAGGATGCCTCTGAGGGTTCGGTTCTGTCAATGCCACCTTCAGCCAGGATGCCGCTGAGGGGTCCGGTTCTGTGAATGCCACCTTCAGCCAGGATGCCGCTGAGGCTGAGGGGTCTGGTTCTGTCAATGCCACCTTCAGCCAAGATGCTGCTGACGGGTCCGGTTCTGTCAACGCCACCTTCAGCCAGGATGCCGCTGAGGGGTCTGGTTCTGTCAATGCCACCTTCAGCCAGGATGCCGCTGAAGCTGAGGGGTCTGGTTCTGTCAACGCCACCTTCAGCCAAGATGCTGCTGAGGGGTCTGGTTCTGTGAACGCCACCTTCAGCCAGGATGATGCTGAGGGTTCCGGTTCTGTGAATGCCACCTTCAGCCAGGATGCTGCTGAGGGTCCGGTTCTGTCAACGCCACCTTCAGCCAGGATGCCGCTGAGGGGTCTGGTTCTGTCAATGCCACCTTCAGCCAGGATGCCGCTGAGGGGTCTGGTTCTGTCAATGCCACCTTCAGCCAAGATGCTGCTGAGGGGTCCGGTTCTGTGAATGCCACCTTCAGCCAGGATGCCGCTGAGGCTGAGGGGTCTGGTTCTGTCAATGCCACCTTCAGCCAAGATGCTGCTGACGGGTCCGGTTCTGTCAACGCCACCTTCAGCCAGGATGCCGCTGAGGGGTCCGGTTCTGTCAATGCCACCTTCAGCCAGGATGCCGCTGAGGGGTCTGGTTCTGTCAATGCTACCTTCAGCCAGGATGCCGCTGAGGCTGAGAGGGTCCAGTTCTGTCAATGCCACCTTCAGCCAGGATGCCGCTGAGGGGTCTGGTTCTGTCAATGCCACCTTCAGCCAAGATGCTGCTGAGGGGTCCGGTTCTGTGAACGCCACCTTCAGCCAGGATGATGCTGAGGGGTCCGGTTCTGTGAATGCCACCTTCAGCCAGGATGCCGCTGAGGCTGAGGGGTCTGGTTCTGTCAATGCCACCTTCAGCCAAGATGCTGCTGAGGGGTCGGTTCTGTCAACGCCACCTTCAGCCAGGATGCCGCTGAAGCTGAGGGTCTGGTTCTGTGACGCCACCTTCAGCCAAGATGCTGCTGAGGGGTCGGTTCTGTGAACGCCACCTTCAGCCAGGATGATGCTGAGGGTTCCGGTTCTGTGAATGCCACCTTCAGCCAGGATGCCGCTGAGGGGTCCAGTTCTGTCAATGCCACCTTCAGCCAGGATGCCGCTGAGGGGTCCGGTTCTGTCAACGCCACCTTCAGCCAGGATGCCGCTGAGGCTGAGGGGTCGGTTCTGTGAATGCCACCTTCAGCCAGGATGCCGCTGAGGCTGAGGGTCTGGTTCTGTCAACGCCACCTTCAGCCAGGATGCTGCTGAGGGGTCCGGTTCTGTCAACGCCACCTTCAGCCAAGATGCTGCTGAGGGGTCCGGTTCTGTGAACGCCACCTTCAGCCAGGATGATGCTGAGGGGTCCAGTTCTGTCAACGCCACCTTCAGCCAAGATGCTGCTGAGGGTCTGGTTCTGTCAATGCCACCTTCAGCCAAGATGCTGCTGAGGGTCTGGTTCTGTCAATGCCACCTTCAGCCAGGGCGTTGCTGAGGGTCCGGTTCTATTTTGGCCCCTATCCATTTAACTGTTAACACAAGTCATGATTCCTTGTAACAAAATAAAATTATGTCCTTTTGAATGGGTTGTTTGGTTTTTGTTAACTCAATCTTGCTCTTGGGTTTGCTAAAGATTTTTGGCTGTACAGCAGCTCTAGAAGAAAATGGTATCATTGTCCAGATTAAGTAAGTTCAGTACAGATTCATTCTGTTGTAAAAATCATTAGTTATTTTAGTTTTATCTGAACTGGAAAGAACTTTTACTGACATATCGTAAAACAGTGGCACTGATATATTTTGTCTCAAGATGCGTGCCAGTAATATTATTATTTTTTTTTTTTTTTTTAATCTAGGCTACGTTTATAAAAGATACTTAAATTCCCTAATAGACTAAAACAGGATTAGGCCTTAGTTCAAAGCCCTGTCTGTGAAACTGGGCCCAGGTGTCCTCAATTAAGCAAGCTAGAGGTGATCCTGGCAAGGAAAACTTCTTCCCAATTTAATTTCTTTAAAAACTATGATGGGGAAAGTGGCTGTAATATTTTGCAGATATTGCAATATTTCATGACAAATGAGTGATTAAAGTCCTACTGCTCTGCAGGAGCAGTATGAAGGAATAGTTTGCCCAACATTAATCTAGTTTGCTCACCATGAATATCACGGCTTTAAAGCCTAATGTTTTCATCCATGAAGCACAAGACAGAAGTGGAGGTATGTGTCTATAACTGTCAATCTCCAAAAGCACATTAAATGATAATGATCCATAAGTAGTCTGTGATTTATTTGTTCATTAATTCAAGTTGTTTTGTGTGTGTGTGAAACAGTCTGAAGTTTCTGAGCCCCCCTTCTGCACTGATATATAGAGCTAACTGTAGCTACAGTAGGAAGTTAGCTGTATGTCTGGCGATATGTCTTCAGTCTAGGCTTAGATGGTGTTTCTGGAGAAAGCATACCATGAAAAATCTATAATTTTAGATAGATATTTCGTACTATTTTTTTTTTTTTTTCAATGAGACAACTTTGCTTTTTCTGTCCTCTTTATTTGGTGGTTTTTCACCAGTTGATGTGGAATAATACACTACAGTATGTGTTGTTGGGTCTTCATTCAATGGAGGTCAATGAATCATAAGAGATATACCCTGTACAAATACCCACACTTGCGGTCTTTGCACATGACCACTTGTCTACTTACATGACATATTTCCTTTATTTGTCCCAAGTGTTCAAGTAAGTGTGAATACCGCAAGTGTGTGTATAACTTTTGATTACCCTGTGGGAGACACTTATAGTGTTGCAAAAATGCAAGTGTTTACAGAGCTTTATTGTGATTTTCAATACTTTGCATTTTAAAATAAAGTTCTAAAAGTAATCCCTATGTAACAGAAGACCATTTAAAATTGTGGTGCTTCTAATTAAATGATAAAAGCAGTTGCAAATGTTGTACATACACATAGCCTACTCATCTTCGCACCAATAAAATGTGCAGCACTTTATGTTTTAACTACCAAATTATATGTAATATCTAATTAATTTACTTGCAGTGGAATGTCTTCCTCAACATCTCGCAATTTCGGGGCACGGCAGTTTCTGAACATGATACATGATGGGATATGCTTAGCCTCGAACACCGCTCCAAAGCGGTATTCAAGATAGAGTGGGTTTAGTGTGCATTAAGGGCACTGCACTTTTGCATTTTAAAGTCATGGGACTGTCTTGTGCACTTACTTCCTGTCACGTGCACACACTCTCAAGTGGCCAAAATCGCAAGTGTGGGTATTTGGACAGGGAAATAAACATTTAAACTTTAGTTCTATGGGATATAACATCAGCTTGTGTGTTGAGTGATTAATTAATTACTGATTTCAATAATTAGCAGATTTGCCCCAGTAATGAGTTAACGAGTCATCCAGGTGGTACAAATAGTTTTCGGTTTGGCTTTAAAAGACCTGGTTGGTTTTGAACTTTAGCTTGTATGATTAGGTTGGTTTTCTTAGTGGCTTAGTTTGTGTTGTAGAATGGGTTTGATTAAGATTACTGTTTTGGTGCTTCTTTATCACCAATTGGTATGGCATGGTGAGTTTACCTTTTGTTTGCTTTCAGTAAATTTACTTGTTTTTTTTTTTGTTTTTAATGTCTGTTTTTTTTTTTTTTTTTTTTTGTTTTTTTATTTCTCAGTATTCAGCTCCCCAATTGAAGATGGATCCTTAGATTTGTCCTGGAGTGATTTTGGAAGAGCAGATGGAGAAAAAGGTTTGTAGAGCTTTTTGAGTTTCTTAATCTAACATACTCATATCATACTAAAGTAATGAGTTTATACTACCCATTATTATGATTATGATTATTATGATTATTATTATTATTATTATTATTATGATTATTATTAATCTTTTCTTTCTCTGTGTATGTAGACAATCCGGTCAGTACATCCCGTTCTAAATCAGTCCACCTGCACAGCGATTTCAGTCAGGATGATGCTGAGGGGTCTGGTTCTGTCAATGCCACCTTCAGCCAGGGACGATGTTGAGGGTCTGGTTCTGTCAACGCCACCTTCAGCCAGGACAATGCTGAGGGGTCCGGTTCTGTGAGCCACCTTCAGCCAGGATGATGCTGAGGGTTCCGGTTCTGTGAATGCCACCTTCAGCCAGGATGCCTCTGAGGGTTCCGGTTCTGTCAATGCCACCTTCAGCCAGGACAATGCTGAGAGTTCGGTTCTGTGAACACTACCTTCAGCCAGGATGCCGCTGAGGGGTCCGGTTCTGTCAACGCTACCTTCAGCCAGGATGCCGCTGAGGGTCTGGTTCTGTCAACGCTACCTTCAGCCAGGATGCCGCTGAGGGTCTGGTTCTGTCAATGCCACCTTCAGCCAGGATGCCGCTGAGGGTCCGGTTCTGTCAACGCCACCTTCAGCCAGGATGCCGCTGAAGCTGAGGGGTCTGGTTCTGTCAACGCCACCTTCAGCCAAGATGCTGCTGAGGGGTCCCGGTTCTGTGAACGCCACCTTCAGCCAGGATGATGCTGAGGGTTCCGGTTCTGTCAATGCCACCTTCAGCCAGGATGCCGCTGAGGGTCTGGTTCTGTCAACGCCACCTTCAGCCAGGATGCCGCTGAAGCTGAGGGTCTGGTTCTGTCAACGCCACCTTCAGCCAAGATGCTGCTGAGGGGTCTGGTTCTGTGAACGCCACCTTCAGCCAGGATGATGCTGAGGGTTCCGGTTCTGTGAATGCCACCTTCAGCCAGGATGCCTCTGAGGGTTCCGGTTCTGTCAATGCCACCTTCAGCCAGGATGCCGCTGAGGGGTCCGGTTCTGTCAACGCTACCTTCAGCCAGGATGCCGCTGAGGGGTCTGGTTCTGTCAACGCTACCTTCAGCCAGGATGCCGCTGAGGGGTCTGGTTCTGTCAATGCCACCTTCAGCCAGGATGCCGCTGAGGGTCTGGTTCTGTCAATGCCACCTTCAGCCAGGATGCCGCTGAGGGGTCTGGTTCTGTCAATGCCACCTTCAGCCAAGATGCTGCTGAGGGGTCCGGTTCTGTGAACGCCACCTTCAGCCAGGATGATGCTGAGGGTTCCGGTTCTGTGAATGCCACCTTCAGCCAGGATGCCTCTGAGGGTTCCGGTTCTGTCAATGCCACCTTCAGCCAGGATGCCGCTGAGGGGTCTGGTTCTGTCAATGCCACCTTCAGCCAGGATGCCGCTGAGGGGTCTGGTTCTGTCAATGCCACCTTCAGCCAAGATGCTGCTGAGGGGTCCGGTTCTGTGAATGCCACCTTCAGCCAGGATGCCGCTGAGGCTGAGGGGTCTGGTTCTGTCAATGCCACCTTCAGCCAAGATGCTGCTGACGGGTCCGGTTCTGTCAACGCCACCTTCAGCCAGGATGATGCTGAGGGGTCGGTTCTGTGAATGCCACCTTCAGCCAGGATGCCGCTGAAGCTGAGGGTCTGGTTCTGTCAACGCCACCTTCAGCCAAGATGCTGCTGAGGGTCTGGTTCTGTGAACGCCACCTTCAGCCAGGATGATGCTGAGGGTTCGGTTCTGTGAATGCCACCTTCAGCCAGGATGCCTCTGAGGTTCCGGTTCTGTCAATGCCACCTTCAGCCAGGATGCCGCTGAGGTCGGTTCTGTGAATGCCACCTTCAGCCAGGATGCCGCTGAGGCTGAGGTCTGGTTCTGTCAATGCCACCTTCAGCCAAGATGCTGCTGGCGGGTCCGGTTCTGTCAACGCCACCTTCAGCCAGGATGATGCTGAGGGTCCGGTTCTGTGAATGCCACCTTCAGCCAGGATGCCGCTGAAGCTGAGAGTCTGGTTCTGTCAACGCCACCTTCAGCCAAGATGCTGCTGAGGGTCTGGTTCTGTGAGCATGCCACCTTCAGCCAGGATGATGCTGAGGGTTCGGTTCTGTGAATGCCACCTTCAGCCAGGATGCCTCTGAGGGTTCGGTTCTGTCAATGCCACCTTCAGCCAGGATGCCGCTGAGGGGTCTGGTTCTGTCAATGCCACCTTCAGCCAGGATGCCGCTGAGGGGTCTGGTTCTGTCAATGCCACCTTCAGCCAAGATGCTGCTGAGGGTCCGGTTCTGTGAATGCCACCTTCAGCCAGGATGCCGCTGAGGCTGAGGTCTGGTTCTGTCAATGCCACCTTCAGCCAAGATGCTGCTGGCGGGTCCGGTTCTGTCAACGCCACCTTCAGCCAGGATGCCGCTGAGGGGTCGGTTCTGTCAACGCCACCTTCAGCCAGGATGCCGCTGAGGGGTCTGGTTCTGTCAACGCTACCTTCAGCCAGGATGCCGCTGAGGCTGAGGGGTCCGGTTCTGTCAATGCCACCTTCAGCCAGGATGCCGCTGAGGGGTCCGGTTCTGTCAACGCCACCTTCAGCCAGGATGATGCTGAGGGGTCCGGTTCTGTCAACGCCACCTTCAGCCAGGATGATGCTGAGGGTTCAGTTCTGTCAACGCCACCTTCAGCCAAGATGCTGCTGAGGGTCTGGTTCTGTCAATGCCACCTTCAGCCAGGGCGCTGCTGAGGGTCGGTTCTGTGAACGCCACCTTCAGCCAGGATGATGCTGAGGGGTCCAGTTCTGTCAACGCCACCTTCAGCCAAGATGCTGCTGAGGGGTCTGGTTCTGTCAATGCCACCTTCAGCCAGGACGCTGCTGAGGGGTCCGGTTCTATTTTGGCCCCTATCCATTTAACTGTTAACACAAGTCATGATTCCTTGTAACAAAATAAAATTATGTCCTTTTGAATGGGTTGTTTGGTTTTTGTTAACTCAATGTTGCTCTTGGGTTTGCTAAAGATTTTTGGCTGTACAGCAGCTCTAGAAGAAAATGGTATCATTGTCCAGATTAAGTAAGTTCAGTACAGATTCATTCTGTTGTAAAAAATCATTAGTTATTTTAGTTTTATCTGAACTGGAAGGAACTTTTACTGACATATCGTAAAACAGTGGCACTGATATATTTTGTCTCAAGATGCGTGCCAGTAATATTTTTATTTTTTTTAATCTAGGCTACGTTTATAAAAGATACTTAAATTCCCTAATAGACTAAAACAGGATTAGGCCTTAGTTCAAAGCCCTGTCTGTGAAACTGGGCCCAGGTGTCCTCAATTAAGCAAGCTAGAGGTGATCCTGGCAAGGAAGACTTCTTCCCAATTTAATTTCTTTAAAAACTATGATGGGGAAAGTGGCTGTAATATTTTGCAGATATTGCAATATTTCATGACAAATGAGTGATTAAAGTCCTACTGCTCTGCAGGAGCAGCATGAAGGAATAGTTTGCCCAACATTAATCTAGTTTGCTCACCATGAATATCACTGCTTTAAAGCCTAATGTTTTCATCCATGAAGCACAAGACAGAAGTGGAGGTATGTGTCTATAACTGTCAATCTCCAAAAAGCACATTAAATGATAATGATCCATAAGTAGTCTGTGATTTATTTGTTCATTAATTCAAGTTGTTTTGTGTGTGTGTGAAACAGTCTGAAGTTTCTGAGCCCCCCTTCTGCACTGATATATAGAGCTAACCGCTGATTCGACACGCTGATTCATAACGCTCCGAAGCTTCCTGAAGCAGTGTTTTGAAATCGGCTATCACTAAATAAGTCGTTATTTTGTTTTTTTTGGCGCACCAAAAATATTCTCGTCGCTTTATAATATTAATATTGAACCACTGTACTCACATGAACTGATTTAAATATGTTTTTAGTACATTAATGGATCTTGAGAGAGGAAATGTCATCTAGTCATCGGATTTCAACAAAAATATCTTAATTTGTGTTCCGAAGATGAACGAAGGTCTTACGGGTGTGGAACGGCATGAGGGTGGAGTAATAAATGACATTAATTTCATTTTTGGGTGAACTAACCCTTTAAAGAGGGACCAAAATCTTCACACTGATTATGCTTTGTTTTTCCTTCATATTCTTCATTTTCTTCAGTCTTGGACAGGCAGACACAAATACATCCATTTTCATCACACAACACACAAACATAATTAATCATTTATTTTGATCAGTTTGTGAGAAAGAATCTTTTTACAATGATATTTAACAAAAGGAACCGAGGAAGCAGACGTTCAATATAAATAGATGATGGTGTGTTATCGGGCTCAGGCCGCGCGGACGCTGAAGAACGGCAGCGCTCTGATGAAAGAGTCCAGTTTGGTGTTGAACAGATCGCTCTGAAGAGTCTCTCCCAGCACACACAGCGGGTTCTTCACGATGTACTCCACGTACAGCTGCGGTCAGACAGAAGCACGGTTACTACGGTAAAACAGAGAGCAGTACTAGAGTACAGTGAGGGTCTTACGGTGCTGTAGATCTGCTGCAGTGTGTCTCTGCAGTTCGGCACGCCGAGGTCCGTGTTCATCACCAGTTTGATGCCAGTCGGAGTTTCATAATAATGCAGCTTATAACGGCTGGTCTGGAACGCCAGAAACCCATCTTTCCTGAAGTGTTTAGATAAGGAAAACACACACTCATGCACACTCTCAAACACACACACACACTCATCAGAGGAAGGATACATGTCCAGCGGACTCATCTTGCTGACGAAGGATCGGATAGAGAACAGCATCCCGTACATCAGCTTAAACTCCTGACAACAGAGGGAATATGACAATGACGTCACTCTCACTTTACTGTCAGTCAAAATGACAACAGATGTTTACAACTGGAAGAATATGAGCAACATATCATATATGCAACTCTCTCTACAGAGATTTAAATGAACATTGGGATCAGAAAGGACATAAGAGAAAGAGCATAAACAACATACAGGAAATAAGAGCAAACAACTGCGTGTTTGTACCTCATCTTTGGAGATTCCGGCCTGTTTCTTGCGGTTCCACTCGCTGTAATGAAGGCAGGAGCCATTGCGGTCAAATATGTATAAGTTATGAACGGTCATCTGAAAGAAATGAGGCAGATCACAAGATTACTGAGATGATCAGTCACACACACATCCTCAGTATAACACAAGAATTCAATGAAACACAACATAAATACTGTGTCGATTATCTGTGTTGTGTTTAAATCATATTCATTACAGTAAACGCTGATGGATTTCATTATTTACCTTCCGCGCGGGGTCCGCCCTCAGACTGACCCGACACCTGCCTGAACGGGTATCAAAAACTCCCTCTGAAACAATATACCAATCTAATATGCTTCAAACGAACATTATTTTAAAAATGTGTTTGTTTGTTTGTTTGTCTTTTAAATTATGTAATGCATTCCCGCAGCTGTGTTTCCTAATCTATCAGACAGGCGTGATCGTTTAAGACAGGCATATGTGCGGACTCCTGCCGCGGGGTCCTTCAGTAACGTTGTTTAGAGAAGATGGCTGCAGCTCTCCAGTATCCCGCTAATGTTTCATCTTTTAATACTTATAATGATTTATTTCCTGACTGGACGCAGAGGGAAGTCAGCACAGGGGTGAGAAGTAGTCTCAATTATAATAATAATCTCAATGAATCGAGTTGTGGTGTAGAGAAACGCGTTTGTTCGGTCATAGACGGATGAAACTCGGTGAATGATGCAGCAGAACTGAGCGAGTCTCGTTACACAATAACATTTACCTGAAATCTGAATCTGTCTCATATCTGATGAAGTTTCTATCTGTTATTTTCCTGTTTATTACCGTGAAGCTGCTTTGATGTAGAAATAAATGCGACTTGACTTGGAGTAAATAGTTTAATTAATCTGTATAATTTTTTTTTTGTAATTAATTAGCAATCTGCTACTATGATAAATATAACATTTGTTATAATAGATTATAACAATAGATTTTGTTATAATTTATAGATCAATCCAAACTGTGCGAGCAGATAAAACAACAGAACTAAACTTTAAATTTAATGTTTATCTCTATAAAATGAGATTTGTTCATTTAGTAGAAAAATTTCAGTAATATCTAGATTTATAATGAATTTTATTTTAATTAATAATCTTGATTTTAATTAATATTTAAATTAATTTTAATTTTAAATAAATCGTTTTTTAAAAATTATTTCAAATTAAATTTTACATAATTAAATTTTAGATAGTTTAAATAACTTTAAAAGTTAAATTAAATCATTTTTAATTAAATTAAATCATTTTAAATAGTGTAACAATTTAAAAAAATAATTAATTTCTTCACATTTTAAATTATTTTAAATAATTAAATTAAATCATTGTAACAGTGTACTTATTTAATTTTTAAAAATTAAATCATTTAAATCATTTTCAAAAAATAAAATGAAATTTATTACATTTAAATTATTTTAAATAATTGAAAAAAAAATCATTCAAAATTTAATTAAATCATTTTGAATAATTAATATTGATGATAAAATTAAATCATATTCCTAGTTTTCTGTTCTTCATTTTTTTTTTTATTAGGAGTGCAAAACATACAACATACGGTGAACACAAAACACAACAACAACAATAAAACACCAATGATAGTAACAGCAATGAAAAATAAGCAGAAATGACAAATGGGTAACAGTAGAAGTATTTAAGTAGTAATAGCATGTATAATAATAATAATGGTAATATTTTGTGATGACGGCAACAGTAATATCAATAATAATAATAACAGTAATAACAGTAATAATAATAACAATAGTAATACTAAAGATGGTGATGATAATATTTTGTGATTTCTGTTCTTCATTTTAAAGTAATATCATGATTGATGTGAATGTGATCGTTTGTTCAGACCACCATCATGGCGGTGGAGTTTGATGGTGGAGTTGTGATCGGCGCCGACTCCCGCACGACCACCGGGTGAGAGAGAGACTGGTTATGAGTTGAGGTTATGAGTTTGATGATTGTGTCTAACAGAAATATGATCTGTGCAGCGCTTACATCGCCAACCGCGTGACGGATAAACTCACGCCCATCCACGATCGGATCTTCTGCTGTCGCTCGGGCTCGGCGGCCGACACGCAGGCCGTCGCTGACGCCGTCACCTACCAGCTGGGCTTCCACAGGTACAGAGACCATCAGCTTTATTTGGGTCACTATCCTAATCATGGGTAATATGAATCTTAAATGAGTCATGTGTTTCACATTAGAGATCTATATTCAAGTATATTTGGCTGGAAATTTCAACACGTTAGATACCAGCGAAGTTTTCATTACCGTCAAAGCTCTTCGTTTGATGAACGTTAACTCTGAACTTCTCTCTGGGCTTCAGTATCGAGCTGGACGAAGCTCCTCTGGTCCAGACGGCGGCCAGTCTGTTCCGGGACATGTGCTACAGGTACAGAGAGGAGCTGATGGCCGGGATCATCGTGGCCGGCTGGGACAAACGGAGGGGCGGACAGGTACGGCTTCAGCAGGAGCAGCACACAACAGCAGGAGGAGGAGGAGATGTGCTCATCTGTGTGTGTGTGTGTGTGTGTGTGTGTGTGTGTTCAGGTGTACACGGTGCCAGTTGGAGGGATGATGACTAGGCAGCCGGTGTCGGTCGGTGGATCCGGCAGCAGCTACATCTACGGATATGTGGATTCAAACTACAAAGCCGAAATGAGCAAAGAGGAGTGTCTCAAATTCACTGCAGGAGGTAAGAGACACACACACACACACACACACTCGCATACACTCACACGCTACCGGTCATAAGTCTGAAATCATTTGCATGTTTTTGAAAGAGTCTCTTCTGCTCACCAAGGCTGCATTTATTTGGTCAAAAATACAGTGAAATATTATAACAATGTAAAACAGCTGTTTTCTGTGGAAGCCCGTTTCTGCCACAGTGAAGTAAATTATTCTTTAAGTCACATAGTATTGAGAAACCTTCTCATAATTATGACTTAATATCTCATTATATTGTCATTTACTGTGTCATAATAACAAGAAACTTTCTTGTAATGATGACTTATTATGAGTTAATGTGTTACAATATTTGGGGGGAAAAATCTCATAATAATGAGAAACTTTCTCATTATGAGAAACTAAGTCATAATTACAAGAACATTTCTCATTATGACATAGTTTCTCATAATAATGACTTAGTTTCTCAATATAATGAGATGCTAAGGTTTTCATTATTATGACTTACAGAAGAATTATTTTTTACTCAACTGTGGTGGAAACGGGCTTCCATAGTTTTCTATGTGAATATATAATAAAGTGTAACTTATTCCTGTGATCAAAGCTGAATTTTCAGCATCATTACTCCAGTCTTCAGTGTCACATGATCCTTCAGAAATCATTCTAATATGATGATCTGCTGCTCAACAAACATTTATGATTATTATCAATGTTGAAAACAGTTTCATATTTTAGTGGAAACTGTGATGCATTTTATTTTTCAGGATTCTTTTGATAAATAGACAGTTCAAAAGAACAGCATTTATTTGAAATCGAATCTTTTATAACATTATAAATGTCTTTACTGTCACTTTTGATCAATTTAATGCGTCCTTGATGAATAAAACCATTAATTTCTCTTTGTTAAAGGGTTAGTTCGCCCAGAAGTTAAATTTGTCATTAATTTCACACCATCATGTCATTCCAAACCTGCAAGACTTTCATTCATCTTCAGAACACAAGTCAACATCTTTTTAATGAAATCAGAGCGATTTCTGTCCCTCCATTGACAGTTACGCAACTGACACTGAAGACTGGAGTAATGATGCTGGAAATTCAGCTTTGATCACAGGAATAAATTACACTTTACTATATATTCACATAGAAAACAGCTGATTTACATTGGAATAATATTACTGTTTTTGATCAAATAAATGCAGCCTTGGTGAGCAGAAGAGACTCTTCAAAAATGTTTTTTTTTTGTTAAAAATTATACAAATGTTATTATCAGTCGTACCATTAGAGCGTCTGTGTGTGTGTGTGTGTGTGTGTGCAGCGCTGGCTCTGGCCATGGAGAGAGACGGCTCCAGCGGAGGAGTGGTGAGGCTGGCTGTCATCACGGAGCAGGGAGTGGAGAGACAGGTCATCCTCGGGAACCAGTTACCACAGTTCTCCACTGTCTGAATCTCACCGATCTGTCAGTTATGAAAACCTCAAGGTGTTTCTGTAGATGTTTGTCATACAAAGTTCCAATAAACATGACTTCTTTCAAACCGTTTTGTGTGTTACTGTTTTATTCAAAGATCCCAAATGTTTCAGTGGAAGTGTTTTCGCTTTTACATTTGCTCATGTTTTTGGGGGCGGGACTGTCTGTTTGACTGACCAATGACAGACAGGACACAAGTCTGTTTGTTGCAGATTTAAAATATGTGTGGAATTGAACCCAATAAGAAAAGGTAAAACAAATATTAAATGAATAACACTTGTCTTTTTAGAGCTGCTTTACAGCAGTTTGAGTTTCTCGTGTAATGTTTGCATCATTGATTGTTTATTACTGTGAAGCTGCTTTGAAACAATATGTACTGTATGAAACTTGAGAGCTGAATTTTGAGCAAATGTTTAAAGAAGACAACTAAGAGTTATATATAAAAGAGGGAGATCATTCCAGACCTTTATATGAAACTGGGAATTGGCCTGAAGATGTCCTGAAAACAGTATGAATGTTTGATAATGGAGTGCTGAAAAAAGGTTTTTCTTTAAAAAAAAATAAATGGAGATTTGAAGGTGATTCATATACACTAGCTCAGGAGAGATTACTAATAACTGGGTAGTTCTGTGTTTAGTTAACAGGCTTAATTATTGAACTGACGTTAATAATCCCAGACAGCTATTTTAATTTTCCAGCAAATTCATCAATGGCATGAAACTAAAGGACATGAACTGGCTTAAAGGGTTAGTTCACCCAAAAATGAAAATAAAGTCATTAATTACTCACCCTCATGTCGTTCCACACCTGTAAGACCTTCGTTCGTCTTCGGAACACTAATTACGATATTTTTTGATGAAATCTGATGGCTCAGTGAGGCCTCTACAGACAGCAGTGCCATTAAAAATCTCAAGATCCATAAAGGTTCACAGTTCATGTGAGTTCAGTGGTTCTACCTTAATATTATAAAGCAATGAGAATACTTTTTGCGCACCAAAAAAACAAAATAATGACTTTTCAACAATACCTCGCGATGGCCGATTTCAAAACACTGCTTCTGAGCTTTACGAATTGAATTAGTGTTTCGGATCTCCTATCAAATGACTAAACTGCTGAAATCACGTGACTTTGGCGCTCCGAACCGCTGATTTGATTCGTAAAACTCCGAAGCATTGTTTTGAAATCGGCCCATCACTATGTTGTTGAAAAGTCGTTATTTTGTTTTTTTGGGGCACAAAAAGTATTCTCATCACTTTATAATATTAAGATATAATATCACATGAACTGATTTAAATATGTTTTTAGTACCTTTATGGATCTTGAGATTTACAATGGCATTTCTGTCAATGCAGGCCACACTGAGCCATTGGAATTCATCAAAAACATCTTAATTTGTGTTCTGAAGATGAACGAAGGTCTTACGGGTGTAGAATGACATGAGGGTGAGTAATAAATGATAGAATTTTCATTTTTGGGTGAACTAACCCTTTAAGTCGTGTTGAATAAAAGCATCTGATTACACTGCAAATTAAATGTTCTTCCTCAGTGTTTCTGTCTTGTTTTCCAGCACAAATATCTAAACTTCCTTAAATCAAGATACATTTACTGGAGAAGCAAAACGCCTAAAGATATTAAGTCTTGTTTTCTGAAAAATGCTTCAAAATTAAGTGACTTTACGCTAAAAAACAAGAACAAATCTGTCAGAAAAATCTTTTTTCACTTTATTTTTCTGTCGCTGCATTGAAACAATGTTGTGAAAAGTGCTACACAAATAAAACATGACATTTTATTGGCTTGGAATCAATATTTTAGAGTTAATAGATGAGACCAAATTATGTCCAATGGCGGTTTAATCCAGAGCGATGGTGGAGGGCTGGCCAATCAGAGAGCAGGACCTCTGATAGGCCACGCCCCCATCCGCCAGCTCCCATTCCCCAACCACCCACTGCATCTCCTGCTGTCGTCCTCTGTCCTCCCTCAGGATCAGACTGTAGCGAGCAGTCGTTCCCTCTCTGCTCTGCACCCAGCGTTCCTCTTCCTCTCTCCATCCATCTGCTTCCTCTTCTCGGCTAATCACCCTGTACAGTGTCTTCCTGAACACTTCCCCGCTCATCATCGGCTCTTGTTCCTTATCTCTCGCTTCGTCTGCTACAGAAACCACTTCTATTTTAGAAGAATCGTCTTTCCCTTCAGTCTCACTCGCTCCGTATTGCTCCTCCTTCTGGTTGATGAAGAGAACGCTCCGGAATACGGCTTGAACGTCTTTGATCTGTTCTAGGGCTAAAAAGCTCACGCTCTCACCTTCATTCTCCCTTGTCTGGGTGTTTTCAGTGCATCTGTACGCCCGTAGGATGACCCCATCGCTGGCCGCGCGAGCCAAGCCGTGACGCTTGAGCCGCCGGTAGATGGTAAGGTAGTTTCTCAGCAGCCAAAGAAACAGAAAACAGGACGTGAGCGCCGACAGCACACACAGCAACACAAAGCCAGCAAATAACCACCAGCACCATGGAAGCATCCTTCCATCCGCATCACGAGCATCTGCCAAGTGCGGACCAATGCTGGTTGGCGGTTCTGTTCGGGCAGTGATCCGTTCAGTGGTTGGCAGTTCAGTCTGGACCATGATCCAGGTATGCGGTTCAGGTCGGGTAGTACTTTGACGTTGGTATCCGGCAGTTATGGGTCCAATGGCTGGTGGTTTGGTCTGGACCGTGATCGTTGTCCTGGAGGTGTGCGGTTCAGGTCGGGTGGTACTTTGAAGTTGAGATCTGGTAGTAATGGGTCCAAAGGTTGGTGGTTTGGTGTGGAGCGTGATCGTTGTCCTGGAGGTGTGTGGGTCCAGTTGGCCAGTACTTTGACCATGGGATCTGGCAGTATTGGGTCCAGTGGTTGGCGACTCAGAAGTTGTGTGTTGTGTGTCGGCAAGTGATTCGGTGGTGTCTCGAGTAGGAATATCTGGTACAAGTTTTGGAAAAGTGACTGGACTGGACGAGGGAGTGGTCCAGAAATCAAACCATTTTGCATCCTCAACTGTGACCCAGGACCCAGCGGAGGTCCAGGTTTTGGTGGAAGCGGGTTGATGGGTAATGGTGGTGGTGTCGTGTGGAGCATTCAGCGATTGAGGGGTGGAAATTCGTTTTACTAAGACTCTGGTAGAGGAGGATTGGAAATCCCAGTCTCCGCTGGGGTAGAGGGGTGGATCTGGAGGGCAGAAGTCATTCTCCTCCAGTTCAATGATGGGCCGTTGGAGTAGGTGAGGCGGTCCAGAACACACAACGGTGTCGGCAGCGGGAATGATGTCGTTCGGTCCGTCATGCATGTATACGTTGTGTTCCTGGTCATTCAGGTAGCTGTGGAGGTAACCTACAGCGCAGCTGCAAAGCCAGCGATTGTGGGACAGGAAAACGTAAGGTAATTCAGGTTTAGACGAGAAGAACCCATCGGGCATCAGCGAGACGCTGTTATTCTCCAAATCAAACGTCTTCAGGCCGCTGGAAGACACTCGCTCCAGGAGGCGAGACGGCAGGGCGGGAAGCTTATTCTCAGACAGTTTAATGATCTCCAGACGTGGCAGTTCGCTGAAGGTGGCGTCATGAAGGGAACGAATCTGGTTGCCGTCCAAGTAGATCTCCATCAGGTTGGGAGCGCAGCGGAACACCAATCCCCCCAAACCAGTTAACCTGTTACCAGACAAACGCAACACGCTCAGGTTCTCAAGCACTGGACCTGAAAGAAACACAAATAGAGTTTGAGATCATCTCTGAGACTTGTGTGAGATGACTGCAGTGCTGCTGTTTACCTGGCGGTTCCAGCGTGGTGATGCGATTGTGGCTCAGGTCCAGCTCGTGCAGCTGTGTGAATCCAGAATACGAGGACCAGGACAGAGAACTGAAGTGGTTTTGTGTGAGAACCAGAACCTGTGTGTCTGGCTGGATCCCGTCAGGAACAGCCGTCAGGTTCTGAGCCACACAGCTCATGCGGGGCCGGTGGTCCTTGTTCGTGTCTCTCGGACAGCTGGCACTCATGACGATGCCGCACTGCATCATGAGGAAGATGAAGCGCCGCATGATGAAGACTGGAAGAAACCAAGGCATTTTAGAGATCTCACAAAACAGCTTAAGAACATGTTCATTGCAAATTTCACTACAAAATCAAGAGAGAAATATTTTGTTTAAAGAAACTAAAGACACTATTTTTTCAGTGACATTATTTTCTCCCCAAACTCTCATTAATGTAACATAAAAAAGATGGATTATATTGTCAGCTTTATTTTATTTTAATGTGAAGTACACTGTTGTTCAAAAGTTTGGGGTCAGTAAGAAAATTAACATTTCTGTCCATCAAGGACACACTGAATTGATCAAAAGTGACAGTAAAGACATTTATAATGTTACAAAAGATCTTTCTAAAATCTTTTGAACTTTCTATTCATAAAAATAATCCTGAAATTTAAAAAGTATCATGGTTTCTAGAAAAATATGAAGCAGCACAACTGTTTTCAACATTGATAATAATCATAAATGTTTGTTGAGCAGCAGATCATCATATTAGAATGATTTCTGAAGGATCATGTGACACTGAAGACTGGAGTAATGATGCTGAAAATTCAGCTTTGATCACAGGAATAAATTACACTTTACTATATATTCACATAGAAAACAGCTGATTTACATTGGAATAATATTTCAAAATTTTTACTGTATTTTTAATCAAATAAATGCAGCCTTGGTGAGAATAAGAGACTTTCAAAAGCATAAAAAAATCTTACCTACCCCAAACTTTTGAATCGGTGTACATTCGTAGAGCAGAATTTTTAATACACATCATGACAGGAAGATTTACCACAGAATTAGAATTAGTACTGGAATGTTCTTGAGAATAACGGCACAACACAGAAAAATCTTAACCGTCCCTAAAATAGGCTCCATGTATTTTATGCAAAATATAATTGACATCTTTACGAGATGCTCAAATATAAAAGAGTAAAAAACAGTAATAATAGTGATAGTAAACAACAGTATTGTCCTCACCACACCACACAAATGTGATTCAGAATAAATAATAATAAATGAATATATGATTGTTTATTGAGTCTGTACCTCTGAGCACTGATGTCCGTATGAAGCCGGTTTCCTCTCGTCTGGATGGAGAGCATCATATGTTCTGCTGGATTCACAGCTCTATCTCTCTTCCTCAGTATCAAACACAAAACCACAAGCGCTTCTCCATATATGAGCATTTATGCAATGACTTGTACGCAATGGGTTTTTCCACATCAACCCCTGGCCTTTTATTCTTCCTTGGGTACAAAAACACGTTTCCTAGGAAAGACTTTAATTTCTCTAAAGCAATTATTATTATTGTAAAATGCATCTGTATGTTCTGAAGAAAATGTGAGCGCCGCCCATGTGAAACCTTTTGCAAAATGATGTTGGTGTTGTAGGTGCTTGTTCAAGAGCTTTATGTCACTGTGGTCATGGATATTGTTTCATCTTTTTTACTGTTTTAAGCTAGATTGCTCAGAAAAACACCCGTCTTCAACAAACACCATCAGAATTATTCTGCAGTTTCTTCAGACACTGAAGAGATACAACTACAAAAACACCAGAAACAATGTTGTTTTTATACATTTTCCTTTAATGACATTTTGCAGTTTTTAAACAGACATTTTTAAAACTCAAAAAGTAACTCAAAATCCAGAATAAAAGAGCAACAGAAGCGGCAGCTTGTGTCCAAAGACACGTGTGAGGTTCATCATGTCGGAAACAGAACGTCAACCTCAAAAAAACAAAAACAAAAACAAAACACACGCAAGTGAAGAATGCATGTGTGTGTTTGTGCAAATGAACTCAGCGGATTTCCTCCATAAACATACGTGACGGCACAAACACACATTAATCAATTAAATCATAATGAAACCAAAGAAGGCATGATGAAACTAAACAAGCATCATATTACGGCAGGAAACAGTCTGCGAGGGTAAATAAGAGACATCATCATCATCATCAAAACACACACGACACAGTCAGAAGATTGTCCTGAAGTGTTAAAGGTCACGGTCAGAAATGCTCCTGTGCTACTTGAGTGATGTCATGTCTAAAGGTAATCTCGCATAACCCCGCCCACCTGCGACACAGTTACCATGACATCACTGAACACAAGAACAGCCCCCCGCGTCTCGTTTGCTCTGTCTGACGGGATACAGTGGGAATCTCCAGTGAGTGGAAATCGCCAGTGAGTATCTACAGTGGTAATCTAAAGTGGGAATATCCAGTGGGAATCTGCAATGAAAATCTTAAGTGGAAATATCCAGTGGAAATCTCCAGTTAGACTCTCCAGTGGGAATCTCAAGTGAGAATTTTCAGTGGGAATCTCCAGTAAGACTCTTCAGTGGGAATCTCCAGAGGGAATCTCCAGAGGGAATCTCAAGTGAGAATTTCCAATGGGAATCAAAAGTGGAAATATCCAGAGAGAATCTCAAGTGAGAATCTCCAGTGGGAATATAAAGTGGAAATATCCAGTGGGAATCTCCAGTAAGATTTCCAGTAGGAATCTCCAATAAGAATATCCAGTGGGAATCTCCAGAGGGAATCTCCAGAGAGAATATCCAGTGGGAATCTCTAGTGGGAATCTCCAGTGGGAATCTCCAGAGAGACTCTCCAGTGGGAACCTGCAGTGAGAATCTCTATTGGGAATCTCCATTGAAAATCTCTATTGGGAATCTCCAGTGGGAATTTGCCACTCAAAATAATGTCAAACCGGATCAAACGACTGCCTGTGGCACAAAGGCACAGGAATCATAATCCAAATAAATAGCAAAAATTATTTCTGCCATCTGATTGAGTTTAAAACATCCGTCATCAGCATGTTCACTCGCAACTTTAAAAATAATCCACAGAAATCCTGAAAAACATCAACTCTAAAACTCACACGACTTGCATCTTTACTCCACATGTCCATTTCATTGACCTTTGAATTCTAAACATCACTTTCCTCATCATCATCATCATCAACATCATCATCAGTGATTGACAGCTGTCAATCATCAGTGTAAACTTATTCCAGCCCTACACACTATTGCTTTCCTCACTGCTGCTCTTCTCATTTCTCTCCACTAATCTGAATCAATTCAATGAATCAGTTTGTTAGGCTGGTTCGTTTCAGTAAACCGGTTCTTGATTTAAATCATTCTGTGATTTGTTTTTCAGTTTAATCATTTCTGGTTAAATGTTCATTATTTGAGCTGTAAAGTGTCTGAATGAGGTGGATCTACTGCTGCAGGTGGACGAGTGTGATGTGATGAAGTCTTGTGTTGTTTAACAATCATCATCTGGCTCAGTTTATTCCACTAAAGCTTGGCTTTAAAAAAACATAAATTGAAAATATAAAATAAATGAAAAACTGTAGTGTGAGTTAAAATGATTCAAGCTGGTGATGAACAGCATCTATATGAACACATACTGAAGCCAGAATGAAGTGGTGTGAATCAGTCAGATGAATCATTAACAAGAACCGGTTCAAAAGAACTCCTGCTGCATCTCAGATCTCAGACACACACACACACACACACACACACTCTCACGGCGTTTCTGTCAGTGATCTCTGAGGTTATTGGCGTCTCATTAAGGCACATTGAGGCTAAACATACAAACACCCAAAACTAGTGCAAATCTGATGCACAACCAATCCAGGGCAGAGTCATTTCTGAGAGGTACGTGATACTGAACAACACCAAAAACAGTTGAGTAGTGATGTGGCGACTGTGCGTTACCAGAGTTTGGGTCAGTTTGGGTAAACTAGTCTCGGACCGCCCACACATGCATATTGCACTTAAAAACACGAGAGCTTTCCAGAAATCACAAGCTCTAATCTGATTGGATAATCAAGAGTCAGTGTGAATAAAACTCGAGGCTTGATGAATGATAACCAGAATGATATATATCAGCCTTCACACCATAATGTTCTGTTTATTATTATAAGTTTTGTCGAAGGCTGCTTTAAATGCTCGAGTTCTTAAGGATGGATTCTGATTGGCTGTCAATGTTTCATCGGGAAAAAATAATTCTGAAAGTGACATTGTTCATTTATGTTGTTATTTTTATAGCTGTGCTGTGGACTTTGCTATTCTTGTAGAATTGGAACTGATTAAAACTTTTTTATTAATACTTTGTCATTATAGTTATGGTTCTGGTTGCGTTCCTGATGCTCTCTTCCTGTCTGAAGTGGGCGGTTCTTGGGCAGAATGAACTCGATCTACTGATAGTCTGACGACACGAGACTATTAACTAACCTACTGACCCATCAAAACAACACTGCTTGCATTTCATGACATCACAGGAACAGAATGAACGCGCAGGCGTCAGACGGGCGTTTCTTTACTCTTCAGGTCGGGGGCGCTGTACTGCCGTCTCATGCGCGGCGGGGTGACGTAGCCCTGCGGTTTTTGGTGTTTGACGTGCTGTTGATCAGTGAACGCGTGCGGTAGAGTCTGGTAGGTCTGGGCAGCGGGTCGTTGGTGATTGACGTACGTTGGCGCGTACGCCCCCTCCCCACGTACGCAAGGGCCCGGCGACTGTTGCCGATAGCGACCGCGACCTGTCTGCTGCGAGCCGTTGTTGTTGTGGTGCCCGTTGCTGTAGTAACCCTGGTTGCCAGGCATGGTGGAGCCGTCCAGCGAGTTTCGCCTGTAGCGCCAATGCTGTTGCTGGGGAACGTGATTACCGTTGCCATAGTTACCGTTGCTGTAGTGGCGAGGTTGCCAGGGCCGACTGGGGGAGGGCGCACGCATGACGACCGGCATTTGGAACGGTAGAGGAAGTAAGGGCATGCCGGGGACGGGGCCTCGGTCCTCGTTGCGCTCGTCTGCCGTGACGGACATGTTCGGTCCCCAGGAGAGCCGGTGCTGCGGGTTGCTCTTGAAGGGGAATTTCAGCTTGCAGTCCTGCGGGGGAATGAAGCGTCCCGTTCCGGGAAGATGGACCACGCCCTCCCCGCCCACGGCCCCGCCCCCTCTGCGCAGCCGCTTGGTGATCTGCTGCTGCTGCAGGTTGTGCAGGCGTGTCTGCTCCTGTTTGAGCCAGCGCAGGCGGCCCCTCCGGAAGGCGGGGTCTTCTTCCATCAGCCGTGACACGCGCTCTTCTTTGGGGAGGAGCTCCAGAGAGCCACGCCCATCCTCCTCATCGCCCCGCCCCTGATCGCCATCTGCGCTCAGATCCTCTGATTCATCATCGTCCTACACGAACACAAACACAATTACTGAACACTGTGTGTGTGCGTGTGCGTCAGTGTGAGTGTGTGTGAGAGTGTGTGTGTGTACCTGCACTCCTGGTATGATGCTCTCCATCTTCATCATTCGGTCTCTGAGGGCTTTGATCTCCTCGTCCTTCATGTTGTTCTGCTCTTTGACCTCTTGTAAAATGTCCGTCAGTTTGTCGATGTGTGCTTTCAGGTCGTACACGCCGCTCCTTCCGTTCTCTCCGTCTGCGCAGGTGTCCGTCTCCTGCGGCCGCCCGTCTCCGATGCCCACCGTGTCCCACACGTCCTGCGCCACCTCCCTCCACGCGTCCTTCTCCGCCGCGTCCCGTCTGCCGTACATGCGGCTCAGCTCCTTCATCTTCACGATGGCCAGCGCCTCCATCTCGCGGCGCGAGTGTCTGAAGTCTCCGAGCGCCACCTCGTAGCAGATCTCCTTCACCGCCTGCAGCTTCAGGTCGCTCATGGTCACCTGCTCGGGGTCTTTGCTGATCCTCCTGCGCTGCGGGATCTGGTAGACGCGGAGCGGCTCGCGCCGTTTGCCGCTGCTGGGTAAACCACAGCGCTTCACGATGGACTGAACCTGAAACAGTCACACGGTTAGAAAACATGAATGATGAACATGTGACGTCTGTGCAGGAACATACGTTAAGTTTTTATTTTTAAATTTTATGTTTAGGTTAGTGTGAGTATGTGTGTATGTGCGCGTGTGTGTGTGAGTATGTGTGTGTGTGTGTGTGTGTGTGTGTGTGTGTGTGTGCGTGATACCTTGTTAGCTGGTAGTTTCTCTCTCAGGGAGGAAATGAGTCTCCAGCTCTCTTCACATGAGCGTTTATCAGAATCATCACCACTGTCTGAATCTGCGTACTGAACACACACACACACACACACACACACACACACACACACACACACACACACACACACACACACAAATGAATCGTGTCTGGTGGATTAGAGCCAGCAGTAGCTGACCATCACAGCAGGTTAAAGGTGATTGTGTCTCTCACCAGTCTCTGTTGCTCCAGCAGTAGATCTGCTTCCTCTTTCTCGCGCCGATACTGAGTTTCCACATCCTGTAGCCTGAGACAAACACAGATGGAGTCAGCACACGTCCACCTACTGAACCATACTTTGTACCCAGAAGTGAGCTAACCCTGACCAAACCTCTCAAAACCTCATTTGTAAAAACTGTACAATAACACTTCCTTCGACGTGTTCCCAGATCAACTGTTGTGTACACTTATAGCTCACAACAGAGGCGAAATTTCAATATTTCATGTACACATAATTATTTATTTGGTGAAAAGCGTGTAATAAGCCGTATGACTGTACATTGTCCAATAAATGTTTGTCTTGTTTGAACTTGTTTGTTTTGTTTTAAAATCGCTTGCTACAAACAAAAAGCATTGAGTTTTGAGTTGATCAAATATT
This sequence comes from Hypophthalmichthys nobilis, assembly GCA_037950665.1. NCBI lineage: Eukaryota > Metazoa > Chordata > Actinopteri > Cypriniformes > Xenocyprididae > Hypophthalmichthys > Hypophthalmichthys nobilis. The sequence goes on from CM075485.1 coordinate 29,661,762, forward strand.
TCAACTCAAATCAATATTTCATGTCCAGTTATTTACTTATTGGACATTGATGATCACCTGGAGTTTTAGTTACAGACTTCAAACAACTAATTTCTGACATAGTAAAACCAGTAAAACACTAACCTAACCCTTTATTAACCCTCTGGTGCTGTTCGGTCATTGTTGACTGAATTTTTTTATGCTTTGTTTTTTTTACTTCATTAGAATGGTACGAAACTTGGTCAAGGTTTTGGCACTTGATATGTGAACACAAAAAAAGTCATGGACATGATTCGAAAAGGTCACACTTGTATTGTTCGCCATCAAAAATGAATTGCATTGAAAACGAATGGGAAGCGAATCTCATCTAGTGGAAGCGTTTGGTACTGCACCCAAACAAACTCTGACTGAAAGCTCATTTTTTGAGATATCAACCTCAAATTTGGAGCATAACTTGTTTAGATGTATGGCTTTGATTTTTCCCCCAGTTTTAGAGTAAAACGTTTTGGAAAATATATATTTCATATAAAATTTAAAAATAGTATTTTTGTGCCTTTTTTTTTTTATTTTTTAGTAAAAAAAACTTTTTTCACTTCAACAATAATCTGCCAAGTGTCTTCTTTAAAAAGAGACCAAACTTTTTGTGCTCCAAAACATTTTAGATTTATGACAGTTTAAGGTCTATGCTCAAAAAGTGTTTCACTTTTTCCACGCCATTGACGGAATTTTCCGGCTTTCCATGTTTTCGTTGTTTTACGTTAGGGGGCGCTATTGAAGTGATAGAAGCATTGCTGACGCATGGTATAGTCTATGAAAAAAAATTCTCAGCTTTTTGTTAAAAAGTTGCTTTTTCAATGAAACACCCACATTCATATGCTGATAAAAAAAGAATGCATGAAGAAGGAATAAAACGTTTTTTTTTTTCTGTTCTTTCGTTTGATATATTGCACATTCAGATATTCATATAACAAAATATTCTGGAGGCCATGGAAAAATACAAAATATTAAATAAAAAACTTTTTTGACTGCCATGTGAGCAGCGGCAGAGGGTTAAATGTTGTTTAATAAATGCTGTAGAAGTATTGCACATTGTTAATTCATGTTAACTAATGTAATTAAGATAACAAATGGAACCTTATTGTAAACTGTAACCTAAAAAAAACCTCATAATAATAGAATACAGTTGTTGTTGTTTTTAAATATTGTAAAAATGTAGTGTTCTGTTAGTCACCTTAAGATCAAAATTCTTGTATTTTTATGTAATATTGCAGTGTTTATCATAAATGATTTATCATCCTTATTTATTCATGTTCCTCATGATCTTGAATCAGAATAACTTCCTCTTGCAGCATCTCTTCTCTGATGACGAGGGCGGGGCAACCTGTCACTCACATGAGATCCACCAATAGCAAACCACAACCATCCAATCAATTCCCCACAGACAAAATCAAGCCCCGCCCTACATTTGTTCTTGTTTGAGAAGCGTTTCACTCAGATATGTGTCACAATAGAGAAGAAAAGTGTCTGACCTCCTCTCCATCTCCAGTTTGATGTCGATGCCCTGCTTCTCCAGCAGTTCTCTCTGAGCGTAGTTCCAGTCCGCCGGCTCCCCCTGCTGCTCCAGACAGCTGCTGCGCTCTCGCTCCAGACGCGCCTGCTCCGGGTGGTTGAATCGGAACACGTGGTTCTTGCCCATCACGATGCGGTTGCCTGCGACACGAGAGGTTGAGCTCAGGGTCATGTGATCACGAGGATGGCGAGCTCAAGTTCATGCAAACACACTCACCCTGTCTGAGCCGCACACACTCGCTGATCTGCTTGCCGTTCACGTACGTCTCCGCTCCCTCCAGTGGCTCCAGAGTCACGTCCACTACAGACACAGGAAGTGAGGGATCTGCATGAGCACGGTGTGATGGTGGATACGGTATGCTAATGAGGAGGGCGGGGCTCACAGCTGACCGAAGAAAACCCCAGCTCATGTTAGGCCGCATTTCTTATGAAAGTGTTTATCAAGTTCACTACCTAATTTCATGTTCCGGGTCAAAAATGACTCGCCTTTTTAAATGCTTATAAATCTCTCATTATGCTATATTATCACCAAACATTTATAAACATATATTATATTATATTATCCTACTAGCACTAGAACAAGAGCATCCTTTCTGGGTCAAAATGACCCAAACACAACACGAGTTAAAATAAGGGAAATGATCAGATGAGGTCGAGCAGCTTTCATTGGTCAAGGATTCATTCACATGCAAATAACATCATTTGAAATGAGTCACAGTGGGATGTCGGAGCGCTCCAGTGGTTTGGTTTCACGTCATGCCAATGAAGCACATAAACAGCACAGAGAAACTCGACTGACACACAGAAAGACTGTTTGTACAAGTGAAAGACGAGCAGAAGTGACATTTATAACAGGAGGAGCATGAGGAGGAAGGACAGATGAAGGAGCTGATGAATGATGATCGTTCAGATGATACCTGTGTCAAATCCCAGCGACTGTTCCACCGTCAGAGAGAAAACCAGCACAGTACATGAGTGTGTGTTACTGACACAAATACACACACACACCCACACATCTATATATTCTGCCTTCAGTGTGATTTTGTGATGCTGAAAACGCGGATGAAATCACAGAATCCGATTAAATCCAATAAAAATGGAATTTACAGTATCGCCTTTCCTCTATTATGGTGTGGATGAGTCACTATTCAGGCACTGATACTACCAGCTTACTGTGCAGCCCTACATACTACACACACACTCACACTCACATACACACACACTCACACACACACACACTCTTACCTTCTCCATTGTGGTTGATGTAGCTGTAAAACACACAGTGCTGCTCTTTAATAAACTGACCACTGAGCTTAATGTCCACGTCCTTCTGACCAACCCTAGAAACACACACACACACACACACACAGATGAATATATCAGCACACATGATCAATAATCAATCAATCATCAGATCAGAGAATTTAAATTAGAAAACGTTTTTTAGTTTTACACAATTTATTTTTAAAGTGATCTGGTGTTTGTTAAAATCTTACAAACTCCTACAGCTCCTTCTGAACCAGATCACAACGGTTTTGATTTAGTTTGAACCAGATCGTGATGATTTTGATTCAGTCTGAACCAGATCGTGATGATTTTGATTCAGTCTGAACCAGATCACAACGGTTTTGATTCAGTTTGAACCAGATCACAACGGTTTTGATTCAGTCTGAACCAGATCACAACGGTTTTGATTCAGTCTGAACCAGATCACAACGGTTTTGATTCAGTTTGAACCAGATCACAACGGTTTTGATTCAGTTTGAACTAGATCACACTGGTTTTGATTCAGTTTGAACCAGATCATGATGGTTTTGATTCAGTCTGAACCAGATCACAACGGTTTTGATTCAGTTTGAACCAGATCGTGATGGTTTTGATTCAGTTTGAACCAGATCACAACGGTTTTGATTCAGTCTGAACCAGATCACAACGGTTTTGATTCAGTCTGAACCAGATCACACTGGTTTTGATTCAGTCTGAACCAGATCGTGATGGTTTTGATTCAGTTTGAACCAGATCACAACGGTTTTGATTCAGTCTGAACCAGATCACACTGGTTTTGATTCAGTCTGAACCAGATCGTGATGGTTTTAATTCAGTTTGAACCAGATCACAACGGTTTTGATTCAGTCTGAACCAGATCATGATGGTTTTGATTCAGTTTGAACCAGATCACAACAGTTTTGATTCAGTCTGAACCAGATCACAACGGTTTTGATTCAGTTTGAACCAGATCATGATGGTTTTGATTCAGTCACCTGGTCACACCCTCTTTGATGTAGTACAGCAGACACTCGGACATCAGCGGATCCTCGTTTAGATTCACCAGATGAGGAGTCTGAAACACACACACATGAAAGTATCTGTACACTGTGTATTTACGTATTATGCATTTGTGTGAGTGTGTGTGTGTGTGTACTGACCCCTTTAGGTGAAAACACTCCAACAGTTCCTCCATCCTCTTTAATGGACACTCCCATCTCTGCCAGAATCGACTCCCTGCACATGGAAACACACAGATCACATGATCACGTTACTGTGTGTGTCCAGTATCACTGCTCACACTCACCTGACACCATAAGACCAGTGCGCTTTACCTTTCCAGTCGTATAGACTCAGTCTTCCTCAGTTTCTCCTCCCACGTCTCATTCAGCTCAGCAATGATCTTCTCTGTTTCCTACACACACACACACACACACATATTAATGGTTTGTGTTTGAGCGCAGGATGCTGACTGGTTAAAGTCAGGGTGTGATTAATTCATGCTCCGCCCACCATCTGCCCTCTCTTACCTTCAGTCTCTCCACTGCTTCCTCATTGGTAATCATCTCGCCCTGAAACTCTTCTAATTGGCTGTGGCCATCCAGTGGCGCGGGGTCACTCTCAGAGGCGGGGACTTCTCCTGTGACAGGTGCAGAGGTGTGCGGGGCTCCATTAGAGGCGGGATCAGCAGGCATAAGTGTGACGCCAACACGGTTATTATTGACTTCAGCAGCTAAAAGACAAACAGAGAGACATTTTAAACATGTTTTTTGTGCTCCAAATTGTGGTCGACTGATATGTGTGTGTGTGTGTGTGTGTACCTGGAGCGGCCATCAGTCGGCTCAGCCCTTGTGACAGCAGCAGGTCTCTGAGTCTGTTCACTTCCTCCTTCAGCTCTCGGATCAGACGAGCGTTTGGATCTTCATTAATTACAGCATTACAGCGGATCTGCTTTGCACGGTCAGCATATCTATACACACACACACACACACACACACATACACACATATACACATATACACACACACACATGCAGGCTGTGATAGTCGCAGTGATGGGTGATTCACTGATTGATTGATTGATTGATTGATGTACCTGAGTGTGCTGAGCGTTTCCTCATAGTTAATATCTGCAGGACTGAGAGCAGCGATCATAGCAGTACGAGAATTACCACCTGAAACACACACACACACGTTTCATAACCAATACAGTTTCTCTGTGTGTGTTTGTGTGAGTGTGTATGTGTGTGTGTGTGTGTGTGTGTGTGAGAGAGTGTCTTACCCAGGTTCTCCTTCAGGATCCAGGTGAGCACTGAGTCTCGGTACGGAATGAACTCACTTTTCTTTCTTTTGCTGGTTTGCTGTTTGTCACATATAAACACAAACACACAGTCATTTAACAGACTAAGGCTTCAAATGGTACAGAAATACATCAGTAGCTTCTCTATGACATAACATTCTTCTCATTACAAGCCCGTATGAGTTTCTTTCTTCTCTGGAACATTAAGGAGATGTTCAGCAGGAAGTTCACACTGCTCTATACCACACAATGACAATGATTGACAAAACAAAAGCATCAAGTCATTTCATGTGTTTGAATCCCATGTACTTTCATTGCCTTTAGAAAAAGCAACGTGAACATTCTTCTAAAGATGGAGCACTTCTATATTTCCCAGGCATTCATACGGGTTTGCAGCAGTAGATGATGACAGGTGAATCATTATATGAATCAACTCACCATTTCAGCCAGAGCGGAGATGACCTTCCCCAGAGTGGTGAGAGATTTATTAATGTTAGCACCTTCCTGAAGGACAGACAGAGTTTGTATGAGAGAAAGAAAGAGACACTGCCTCTTCATTACGGATGTAAACATCAGTGCGGTACCTTTAATCTCAGGCCTTTGGCTCCGGATGAATCCGCCCGCTCGCTTCCCGCCAAATCCACCAGACTCACCTTACTGACCTGTACACGCCAGAGAACACATGATGCAGAGAAATCACACGCACATGCCAGAGAACATGTGACGCACAAAAATCACATGTATACAGCAGAGAACACGCAACGCACAGAAATCACACACACACGCCAGAGAACATGTGATGCACAGAAATCACACACACACGCCAGAGAACACGTGACGCACAGAAATCACACGCCAGAGAACACGTGACACACAGAAATCACACGCACACGCCAGAGAACACGTGACACACAGAAATCACACGCACATGCCAGAGAACATGTGACGCACAGAAATCACATGTATACGGCAGAGAAGCCGTGGCGCACAGAAATCACACGCAAGAGAACGTGACGCACAGAAATCACACGCCAGAGAACACATGATGCACAGGAATCACACGCAAGAGAACACATGATGCACAGAAATCACACCTACACGCCAGAGAACACGTGACACACAGAAATCACACGGACACGCCAGAGAACACGTGACACACAGAAATCACACGGACACGCCAGAGAACACGTGACGCACAGAAATCACACGCACACGCCAGAGAACACGTGACACACAGAAATCACACGGACACGCCAGAGAACACGTGGCGCACAGAAATCACACGGACACGCCAGAGAACACGTGGCGCACAGAAATCACTGCGCACACGCCAGAGAACACGTGACGCACAGAAATCACATGCCAGAGAACACGTGACACACAGAAATCACACGCACACGCCAGAGAACACGTGACACACAGAAATCACACGCACATGCCAGAGAACATGTGACGCACAGAAATCACATGTTTACGGCAGAGAAGCCGTGGCGCACAGAAATCACACGCAAGAGAACGTGACGCACAGAAATCACACGCCAGAGAACACATGATGCACAGGAATCACACCTACACGCCAGAGAACACGTGACACACAGAAATCACACGCACATGCCACATTCAAGCCCACACAAAAACATGTTCGTTAACTGAAATAAAGTTACATTATGCTAAATTAAATATACAGAAACTTGAAGCCACTGTAAACAGAATCTTTTCTATCATAAATATACAATAATATCATATTTTGTACTGTCAACAAAATATGAATAATAATAATAATAATAATAAACGTGATCTTTCTGACATGACCTAAATGCACCAACACACACTTTACTGAAACACACACACACCTTCTCAGTGTCGAGGCTGGTCAGCTGATCTCGGCGGCGCTGAGTGAAGACGATAGTGAAGACGGCGTGTGATCGACTGCTCGTCTCATTCATGTTCGTCGCTGCCACCGTCCTGATCAATCAATCAAAGTCACGTTGAGGAACATTTAATCAGAACACAAGAGTAACACGGATGTTAATATGGATAACACGTACCGGGCCTTGTTCCCCGAGTCCATGAGGTCTCTGATGTCCTCGTAGGAGGTCACAGCGAGTTTGGACAGGTCCTCGACGTACGGCCCCATGATGGGATGCTCTCGGACTCGCAGCGCACCTTTACTCTTGGGGTTCAGCAGATCTCGCACTCGCTCACAGTAGATCTCCATAAAGGACACCTTAACACACACATCAACACACTTCAGTGTCAACATCACATTCAGTTATTGTGATATCATCCATATTGGCTTTATATCGGCCATCCTGCTCTCAGATATCAGCATCAGCCGTCAAAAACCCATATCGTAATGTCAGGAGTGTAAAGCAGCACCTCCACGGAGTAGGACAGCTCTGGGTCGGCGTTCTCACTGGTGCGTTTGAACAGATCTTCACACATCTGCAGGGAGATGGACACATGATCATTAAACACACGTATGAGAAGACTTGTCTGTGTGTGTGTGAATGTGTGTACCTGAGGGATGATGCCTTGTTGTCCAGGCTCTTGTTTCCCCATCATGGTGTAGGATTTTCCCGCTCCGGTCTGACCGTAGGCGAATATACAGACATTGTAGCCCTCGAAGGCGTGAAGCAGCATCTCCTCCCCAATGTCCAGATAGACCTGCCGCTGGGACGCGAACGCCGGGTCGTCCTCCTGCACACACACACACACGGGACAGTGAGTTCAGAGCCGCGGAGCGCAGGCGACAGCAGCAAATGCAGCGCAGGATCGTACCGTGCTGTGAGACCAGTAGGAATAGTCAAAGCTGAAGTTCTTGGCTGCTTCTTTGGGCTGTTTGGGGTTCCAGATGCCTGAGAGGAGCAACACATATGTGCTTACAACTGTGCATTAATAATAATAAATAATAATAACTGTATTGTGTGTGTGTGTGTGCTCACAGGTGGTGTTTCCCTGCATCTGTATGACACATTTAGCATCTCGGTTGTTTTCGCGGGAACTGAAGGGCCGAACTCTCACTGCTACCTTCACTGAGGCAGCCATGCTGAAAGACAAAACAACAGCCAATCAGGGGTGAGACATAGTTTCTCCAGACCAATCAGACGTCAGGGTTGAGAAATGTTCCTCTGAGAATGGAAGACTAGTGCACTGTACAGTAAATACAATGTTCACTACCGACAGTTTGTTTATTGTGTACGCCCCATTTTGACAAATGTCTGTTCCATGTGTATATAAATCCACAAAGACAGAAAGACAGGAGAGTGAGAAACTCTTTCCAGTTGTGTGTTCTCCGCTCATTTCCCTCTGTGTGTGTGTGCTTTAACACATTCCAGCTGTGTGTGTGTGTGTGTGTGTGTGTGTGTTGCCATGCCAACAGCGCTGTTTTAATCTCTTGTACATGTCAGTCACATAAATCACACAATGATTATTAAAAAAAGGACGTTCACAGGCCTGAGATTTCGTTCAGATCTCACATGACTCTCTGAATGAGCAGAAGAACAGGCCGAATCTGTTCTGTTAGCATCATGTGACTCCTGATATATATAACACTTTGAGTGTTTAAAGGATTAGTTCACTTCAGAATGAAAATTTCCTGATAATTTACTCACCCCCATGTCATCCAAGATGTTCATGGAAAAGAAATGAAGGTTTTTGAGGAAAACATTCCAGGATTTTTCTCCATATAGTGGACTTCACTGGGGTTCAACGGGTTGAAGGTCCAAATGTCAGTTTCAGTGCAGCTTCAAAGAGCTCTACATGATCCCAGACGAGGAATAAGAGTCTTATCTAGAGAAACCATCGGACATTTTCTAAAAAAAATAAAAATTATATACTTTTTAACCACAAATGCTCGTCTTGCACTGCTCTGTGATGCTCCACGCATTACGTAATCATGTTGGAAAGGTCATGCGTGACGTAGGCGGAAGTACCGATCCAGTGTTTACAAAGCGAATGTCAAAGACTAAAGGCCTTTGCACACTGAGTCCGAAATTTTCGTATGCATTTTTTCGTATTTGTAATCCTAAAAATTCGTCACGCACAGAGACCTTGCACACTGAGTCCGATGCATATTAATGAATCCGTTGCGAAAAAAATTGCAAAAAAACGTTGGAACATTTCGGATGCGAATTTCGGACTCAGTGTGCAAAGACCTTCAGTCAAACGGCCTTTACAAAAAAGGTAAAACAACGATGTCGGACGATTTTGAAGTTGGAGGAGAAAATGAGATGGAGTTTTTCGCTCTACCGCGGTACTTCCGCCTACGTCACGCGTGACCTTTCCAACATGATTACGTAATGCGTGGAGCATCACAGAGCAGTGCAAGACGAGCATTTGTGGTTAAAAAGTATATAATTTTTATTTTTTTAGAAAATGTCCGATGGTTTCTCTAGATAAGACTCTTATTCCTCGTCTGGGATCATGTAGAGCTCTTTGAAGCTGCACTGAAACTGACATTTGGACCTTCAACCCGTTGAACCCCAGTGAAGTCCACTATATGGAGAAAAATCCTGGAATGTTTTCGACTGAAGAAAGAAAGACATAAACATCTTGGATGACATGGAGGTGAGTAAATTATCAGGAAATTTTCATTCTGAAGTGAACTAATCCTTTAAAGATTACACTGTCAGATCAATAGAAGAGCACTGAATCAATCAGACTCTGACCTGATGAATCCTTCAACATCAACTCAAACACTTCAGTGATACACTGTTACACACACACACACTCACACACACACACACACACACACAGACACACACTCACACACACACACACTCACACACTCACTCACACACACACACACACTCACACACACACACACACACACACACACACACACACTCACACACACACACACACACACACACACACACACTCACACTCACACACACACACAGTCAGAGGGTGTTTAAAGGGCAGAGAGGAATGTCATGTGTGTTTGCTGTTTAGCTGCTCCAGCTGTCACAATGAACACACACACACACACACACACACACTAATCTGTTCAGACATGTTTGTGTCTCTCTGTTGCTCATAATTATACTGTCATTACTCATTATAGGATGATTTAATAAACGCAGGAGTGACTTTAATGGTAAATGCTTTAATCATTAAAACTCAATTAACTCATTAACTCTATAACGCTTCTTTATCATATTTCATACACAAACAGCTCTAAATGATCAAAGCTTTGCTGATAAACCTGTTCTTCTGATTGATGGTTTAGACTGTTTTATCAAGTAAACATGAGAATAACTTTAATATTGTTAGTCATATTTCAGCTGGACTGAAGCAGGTTTACTTGATTATCCATTATTATTTATTAGAAAAATCATGAATATGATCATCAGGTTTATGTGTTCATCCCTCAATCATCATAAGCTTTGATCATAAAAAAATAAGCATTTAAATATCATCTTACTAAAACATTATTGGCAGATATTGATATTTATATGCATTTTATGTCACTGTAATAAACATGTCATTACAAGCATCAGAACTTCATCATATATATATCAGTATCTGCACCAAACTGCATATTTTGCTCAGTTTGAGCCTCTGAATTAAACTGATCAGTTTTTTCCTCCATGTTCTCAGTATATCAGATTAATATGAGCCATAAAAGACTGATGGATCGAATATGATACTCAACATTATATTATTTCATGTGTCAGACTTCACAGGGTGAATCTGTACATGATGATTGAAGATGATTGTATTGAGCTTTGAGGGGAACTGACTCACCTTCACCGAGAACCGTTGAGATCCGGATGAGAGGATTCACCGTGAGTTTACCGGAGGACGCGGGCGGGGGCGCTGCGACTCTCAGTTTCTGACTTTCACTCTATTTATATTTACACACAAACTTTGACAGTTTTACACGTCTTTTCTCTACTATTTGTGCGGCTGACGGGCGAGTCTCCCTCTCGTTAAATCCCGGAGCCGCGCGAGATTCCCGCCGGTGTCCTTTAGCTGCTGTCACGAGCGCCGGTGAGAAACTTTCCAGCGGAGGCCGCGCGCGGCTGATCGCCCGCAATCCCGTCGGTGACGCTGCTCTCCAGCCGCTGGAACGCTCGTCCGGCGTGTTTCGGGGCCGATGAGGGTGTTTTTAGGGAGAAGAAAATTAAAAATATAGAGGAAAAAGTCGCCGCTGGCCGCGGTGTGTGCGCGCGCCCCCCACCCCGTCCTGTCCTCTCCTCGCGCAGCCGAGAGTCCAGCGAGTGACGTCACGAAAGCGAACCGGACACCGGGGCGGAACCTTAAACACACACAAAACACACACAAAGATATTTACACTTTGAGACACACAGATAGAGTCATGAAACAACATACGGAATGTCCCACACCCCAAAAACACATTAAAAAAGCATTTAAATATTCAAATTCTAGATGTTTCCCAAAATCCTTCTATTATCTGTTGAATTCCACAATAATACTTAAAATATCAGTAAGTTTAATATATATAAAATCATCATTTATTGGGTACTTTCAATTGGGAGGAGTCTGTCCCGAACCCTGAACTTAATATGATATTGACATCATTTTTTACATTTTTTCCCATTGTTGTTTTTAAATTTATATATAAATATATATATATAAATTTAAAAACAACAATGGAAAAAAAATGTAAAAATGATGTGATTTAAACATCATGAAACTTTATGTAAAAAATGTGTTCATGTCACTACCGAAACAGTGTGTGTTTGAGTCCATTGTCTGAGACTGATTTTAACACACTTCTACATTTCTGATCAGGAAATATCCCAGTGTTCCTCCCTCTCACAGCCTCTCTTTCACAGTAGATAGATCCATCATTCTGAGTTAAAGGGGTGGTTCATTGCGATTTCACATTTTTAACTTTAGTTAGTGAGTAATGTTGCTGCTTGAGCATAAACAACATCTGCAAAGTTACGACGCTCAAAGTTCAATACAAACGAAGATATCGTCTTTTAAAGAATTCTCTGTTTAAGGACTACAAGAAACGGCTGGTAGGGACTACAACGAGCTTCTTCCTGGGTTGGTGACATCACTAACCCTAGAATTTACATAAACCCCGCCCCCGAGATCACACAACAAAGGGGGTGTGGCCATGTTACTGCATTACAGTATGTAACACAAATGCAATAGCATGTTATAAAAGCAAGATGCAGCATATATTCTCTGGCTCTGTGAGCATCTTACAACAGTTTCCAGAAGAGATTTATAGATTATCATGACAAAATATGCTAATCAATGACTTAAGGATAGTTACCTCAACGTCAGCTAAATAAATTCATCTACTAACCGTTCAGAAGCGTCCTGTTGCATTCAAAATATTGTCACTTCTTCTTGAGTCTCTCCATCATAGTCCGACTCCGTTTTGAACATAAAAGGCTGAACAGTTTCTGACATTTTCAGTGAGTCTGCGTGAGGTAACACGAAGCGCTGCTAAGTGCTAACATGAGCTCCTGAAACTCCGCCCCCTTTTGAGAGCAGCAGCTCATTTGCATTTAAAGGGACATACAAAAACAGAGCATTTTTGCTCACCCTCAAAAAGTGACAAATTTAACATGCTATAAAAAATGATCTGTAGGTTATTTTGATCTAAAACTCCACATATGCATTCTGGGGACATCAGAGATTTATTTTACATCTTGTAAAAGTGGCATGATACCACCCCTTTAAATGTTTTCAAAAGTCTGAAAATCTGTGTGGAACTTCACTACCAAACACCTTTTTCTGTATTTAAGCAAACTTTTTGGGTGTTATTCCATGAAATTTAGTGTTTATGTGTGTACAACTGTTCAGAACTGTGTTAGCTAACCATGTGCTGATTAGCATCTTTGAGGCTCAAAAGTGTCTAAAATTGTCACAACCGAAACTTCATCATGTTTCGGTCGTGACTGTTTCTGTAATGACATCATCGTTTTAGTAGTGACAAAAGGGAACACATAATCATTTATTTGGGGGAAATAAACACAATTTTAGTACAGTTATGCAAAAAATTATTATTTTAATATGTTTTAGTATGTGAGTTAAATTGTGTCATGTGACGTGGTCACTACCAACACATTACTGTCACTACCGAACATGTGCAGTCACGACCGAAACATGGGATGTTTTCTTCAAAAATAAAGTATATTGAATGATCAACTAAGATGTTATTATAGTGTTTGGTTCAATGTTTATTCAAACTAATGAATCCTTCACTTTGAAATCAGTTTGATAAACTTTATGACTTTTACAAAGAAAGATTGGATTCAAAATACAACAAATCTCATAAATTACACTTGAAATATTGTTAAAATTGAAATTGTTATTGATTTACCTGTGAAAACTTTTTTTAAAAATAGCAAAAAATATATTTACAAGGAAGATCTTCTTAATAGATCAATGTAACCCTTCTTATTAAATTATTTATTATTGTGTTTCGGTAGTGACAAATTTGGGGAGAGGAAAAATATTCCAAAACTTTCTGAAAAACAATATGAGAATTAACTGCACAATAACTAGAAATGTGTACCTTGGATATTATACAATTTGCACATACAAAATTTGCAGTTCTGTAGAATGGCCCATATAGGCTATATATTAGCAGTTTGTACACTTTATTCTGACTACACTTTATAATAGCCTACTCATGAAAACAAAACTTAGAGGTGAAAAAAATGTGAAAAACAGTTATTATGTATATAAATTTAAAGAAATTCACACGCATTTTAGATCTTTAGATCAAAGAGAAACAAATCCAGTCAAATGTATTCAAATTTATCACCGGTAGCGCGCACGCACGCACGCGCACTGACAGGATTCATTCACAGAATGTCGCGGATTTATTTGAGTTTTGCTCTGAATATAATTCACAGTATTTCTGTGGTGTTTTACAGAGTTTGTGTTTATGATAATGATTTTAGTGTAGAGGCGCGTGACAGTCACATGCTTCGTCACACCGTGTGTGTGTGTGTGTGTGTGTGTGTGAGAGAGAGAGAGAGTTGGTTTAGGAAAAATCTGGATGCAGGTGTTTCCTGAAAACACACACACTTACATAATCTTACCACAGTGATCATTGTTTCCACTGTAGGTACAGATGAACAATAGTGAATGAATATGAATGTATTTGTGTTTAATTTATAGCAGTTTTACTGCAGAATTTTTTTTGGCCGATAGACAATTGTTTTCTATTCCTATTCCTGTTTATCATGAAAAAAGATGATAAACAAATGAAAAACAAATCATATTTGATTTACTTCTTGCTAACATTTTCGTCATTATGCGTATGATTAATTTGAATGAAATGATATAAACGTCCCATCATATTTATTATTTGTAATTAACGAAATAAACGTTCACAGCAGCACGTGACAGCACGAGGGTCTACCGGACACTCTCCGGTTACCGTCAGCAGCGCGTGACCGGTGACAGCGGCAGGACGCGCGTGCGCGTGCGCGTGCTGGAATATTCGGTGCCGTTATTTCCCCATCATCACCCTTACCGAACGGAACACACCCGGTAAGAGCGGCGGAATCCTGATCAATCCACGCGCGATGAGCGGCGGCGTGTACGGCGGAGGTAAGATGAGCGATCGCACATCATCATCATCATCATCACCATGACAACCGCATCCGCCAGCGTCCCGCCTCAGTGCCGCGGTGATCATCACTGTATTCACACACATTATTTAAATAACTCTCTCAGACACGTCAAAGACACCATGTGTTGTCATGCACATGCGCAAAAACATGTAGATTGTTATTTTTATCCTCCATATCAGCAGCTGAATAGAGCGTTTCACTTCATACTAGCAATTTCTGAGTGAAAACAATTTGAAAGTAAATCCTACACCATTTTTTTCAGTGCATTAATGCACGACTTTCAGTGACGTCACTGGTTAAACTGCTTAGACCAAAATATTAAACTCAGATATGCATCATTAATTATGTTCGACACCAAACCTTTACAGATTCATAATCCTCAATATCAGCTTCATCACTTCAGCTGAACTATTCTGTGACTTTATATATTCAACTTCAGCCGCATTCATATACTGACATAAAGCCGTATAAACTAATATCAAATCTGGTTGATGTTTAAATCATCTCCAGATGTAAAGTCTCCTGTCGGCAGATCCAAACTGATATTCAGAAGATATTCAGATATTATAAACATCAACATTATGAGTTTCTGTAAATCTGCTTTGAAACAATGTGTGTGAAAAGAGATTCAAATAAAACTTTTGACTTGAAAAACACAATATTAATTCTGAGATGATAATTCTACTGTCTCTGTGTCTCAGATGAAGTGGGAGCTTTAGTGTTTGACATCGGCTCTTTCTCCACTAGAGCAGGATACGCTGGAGAGGACTGTCCCAAGGTAATCATCCATCCATCCATCCATCCATCCATCGTTCTATCATTCCATCCATCTATCCATCCATCCATCCATATATCCATCCATCCATTCATCCATATATCCATCCATCCAACCACCCAACAATGCATCCATCCATCCATCCATCCAACCATCCATCCATCCATCCATCCATCCATCCATCCATCCATATCCATCCATCCATCTATCCATATATCCATCCATCCATCCATCCATCCATCCATCCATATATCCATCCATTCATCCAACTACCCAACAATGCATTCATCCATCCATCCATCCATCCATCCATATATCCATCCATCCATCCATCTATCCATCCATCCATCCATCCATATATCCATCCTTCCATCCATCCATCCATCCATATATCCATCCAACCACCCAACAATGCATTCATCCATCCATCCATCCATCCATCCGTCCATCAAACCGCTCATCCATCTATATATCCATCTATCCATCACATTACAGATCAGATTCCCACTGTCACCTTTTGTTTGCTCAGTTTGGGTTAAAAAGACTTTGAACTTTGCTACATCAACTTTGTTTTTGAACTGAACTGAATTAATCTGAATAATGACACTACTGTCTGTTTAGAGCTGAAACTGAAGCTGTTTCATAATTTCATAAACAGTTCAGGTTTTTCAAATCAGCTTCACAGGAATAAACAGGAAAATAATACTGCTGCAAAATTGATTTTTGCAACACTGTTATTTTCCTGTTTATTCCTGTGAAGCTGCTTTGAAAAACCTGAACTGTATAAAGCGCTGTAGAAATACAGTGATCTGACTGAACAACATCTACCCACAAAACACACCTGAAGGAAAGGAGTAACTAGAACCTGATTATCATTGATTATTTCAGGCAGATTTCCCCACCACTATAGGAGTGCACACTGAGGAGGAGGGGCAAGCTGACATGGGGGCGGAGCAAGAGGTCAACAGTGGGCGGAGTTACTACATCGACACCACAGCACTGCATGTGCCGCGGGCCGGAGTAGAGCTCATCTCTCCGCTCAAGAACGGCATGAGTATGACACATTTTAATAAATCACCATAAACTGCAAAAGTATTTTCTACAAAATGTTTCTACTGTGTTCTCGATTGATCCCCGTTAGTTGAGGACTGGAACGCTTTTCAAGCTATAATCGACCACATCTACAGCAAACACATCAAATCTGAGCCCAGTTTACACCCTGTTCTGATGTCCGAAGCTCCCGTAAGTACATCAGCACTCAGTAGATCATGGCGATTCCTTGTGAATGCATGAACTGATGAAATGTAAACCATCTTAAAACTGCAGAATCTTTTTAAAGCTTGTTTCAGTTCAACAGAAGTGATGTTTTCTCTCGTGACAGTGGAACTCACGGGCGAAGAGAGAAAAACTCACTGAACTCATATTCGAGCATTACAACATTCCCGCCTTCTTCCTGTGCAAGACCGCCGTGCTCACCGCGTATCCAATCGGCAGCCGCCGCTCAGGAACATCAGCCAATCAGAATCCAGAGTGGTAGAGAGCTTGAGTTGCCTCATGTATTAATGATGTTTGTAGCCGCACGTCACCTTAACCTGATCGACTGCAGCTTCGCTAACGGTCGAGCCACCGGCCTCGTGCTGGACAGCGGAGCGACGCACACCACCGCCATCCCAGTGCATGATGGGTACGTCCTGCAGCAAGGTAAATAAAAGAGCGTGGATTAGATTTTTCTGACGGTTACTTGAGGGAACATCTGGTGTTCTGACGTGCCGTGTGTGTTCTTGTGTTCAGGGATCGTGAAGTCTCCTCTGGCCGGTGACTTCATTACCATGCAGTGCCGTGAGCTGTTTCAGGAGATGAACATCGACACGGTTCCTCCGTACATGATCGCATCAAAGGTAGCATGTCTCAACTCAAACACTTATAATAAGAGGACATGGCAACACTTCTGTGACTCAGCCTTCCAAACATAAACTAAACACAACGCCTCTGACCTCTGCGTGACCTCTGAGTCTGTGTGTGTCCGTCAGGAGCCCGTGAGGGAAGGAGCTCCGCCGCTCTGGACCAAGAAAGACAAACTCCCTCCGGTCACCAAGTCCTGGCACACATACATGTGTAACGTAAGAATCTGGAAGAACACACGATTGAATCCGCATGTGAAGTGAGTGTCGGTGTCATTGCTGAATGTGACTCTTTCAGGAGGTGATTCAGGATTTCCAGGCGTCTGTGCTGCAGGTGTCGGACTCTCCGTATGATGAGCAGTGAGTGGAACACACACACACACACACACTATCGCACATGCTCACACACACATCTGATCTCCGTGTCCGTGTGTGTTCAGGGTGGCCGCACAGATGCCGACGCTGCACTACGAGATGCCGAGCGGCTACAGCACAGATTACGGAGCCGAGAGGTTACGGATCCCAGAGGGCCTGTTTGATCCCTCCAACGTGAAGGTGAACCGAACACTGTCCTCATCATCTGTCAGGGCTGATTTCAAATTAAAAACATCTTAATTTGAAATATTTCTTATTTCAATACATTCCCTGAACAAATTTAATTTTAATTAACATCCAAGATTCCCATTGCCTCGGAAAACCAAGATACACGAGGAAGCGTACATTTAAAAGTGTGATTTCTAGACTAGGAAAAAGATCTTACAAAATCTAATTGAAATTAATAAAATTTTGAAAATTCATTGAAATTCATACAATTTTGAAAAATCATTGAAATTCATAAAATCTTGAAAAGTCATGAAAATAATAAAGTCTTGAAAAATCATGGAATTTAATCAAATTTTGAAAAATCTTGAAAAGTCATTAAAATTTATAAAATCCTGAAAAATCATGGAAATTAATAAAATTTAGAAAAATCATGAAAATTAATAAAATTTTGAAAAATCATGGAAATTAATACAATCTTGAAAAATCATGGAAATTAATAAAATCTTGAAAAATCATTGAAATTAATAAAATCTTGAAAAATCATGTAAATTAATAAAATCCTGAAAAATCATGGAAATTAATAAAATCTTGAAAAATCACTGAAATTAATAAAATCTTGGAAAATCATGTAAATTAATAAAATCTTGAAAAATAATGGAAATTAATAAAATCTTGAAAAATCACTGAAATTAATAAAATCTTGAAAAATCATTTAAATTAATGAAATTTTGGAAAATCACTGAAATTAATAAAATCTTGAAAAATCATGTGAAAAATCATGGAAATTAATAAAATCTTGAAAAATCATGAAAATTAATACAATCTTGAAAAATCATGGAAATCAATAAAATCCTGAAAAATCATGGAAATTAATAAAATCGTGAAAAGTCACTGAAATTAATAAAATCGTGAAAAGTCACTGAAATTAATAAAATCTTGAAAAATCATGGAAATTCTTATAATGTATATAAAATTTCAAATTACACCAAGCAATGAAATAAATTTTATAGAGTAGAAATTAAAAAAAAAGAACCCTGTAATCACAAATGGATGGAAAAGTCATGAAGTCATGTAAATTCAGTCATAAACAGTGTGAACATGTCTGTAATCATGGAACTGAAGTATCTGAATATATTGTCAGCCGCAGCAGGAGCAGAGATATGGTGTGTGACGCTGACCTGCGTGTGCTGCTCTTCTCAGGGTCTGTCTGGAAACACCATGCTGGGCGTCGGACACGTCGTCACCACCAGCATCGGCATGTGCGACATCGACATCAGGCCGGTAAGAGAGCAAACGCTTCGGTTCCTGTGCGTTCAACAGTAGCAGAACCGCTGGTGTTCTCTGAGCGTCTGATACGAAAGTGTGTGTGTGTGTGTGTTTAGGGTCTGTACGGCAGCGTGATCGTGACGGGGGGAAACACACTCCTGCAGGGCTTCACCGAGAGACTCAACAGAGAACTGTCTCAGAAAGCGCCGCCGGTGCGTTCCTGCGCTCAGTCTGTCTCAGTCTGATCTCATCTTCTCAAACTCACGGCTGTCTGTGTTTGCAGAGCATGAGACTGAAGCTCATGGCCTGTAACAGCTCCATCGAGAGGAGGTTCAGCTCCTGGATCGGAGGATCGATTCTGGCGTCGCTGGTGAGACTCCGAGTCTCAGTTAGTGGAGATTCAGGCTGATTTAACCACTCTCAGTGTCCTGCTTTTTATTGCCTTTTCCCCATCACATATTTTAGTAATCATCATTGGAAAGCTTAAACACTCAAAATTCATCCTGTGAAAACTTTTGAAATCAGACATCGCATTACCACCAAAATGCTGCTTTAAAACCCTTTAGTGGCTCAAATCAACTTCAAATTGGGAACATTACAATACAATAGTCCAGTCTGGATAGAACAAGAGCTTAGAGAAGGAGTCAGGCTGGAGTGAGAGTAGACTTGTGTGTCATCAGCACAGCAGTGATGGGAAAACCATGTTCCTGAATGACAGATCCCAGTGTTGACATGTAGATGGAGAAGAGAAGCGGTCCCAGCACCGAGCCCTGAGGCACTCCAGGAGCTAGATGATGCGATTTAGACGACTTCTGCCTCCAAGAGCGGATAGAAGGGGAGAAAGTGTGTGTGTGTTCGCTGTTAAGATGTGTTTGACAGTTTGTGGAGAATGAGCCGCTGATGGTTGTTGTTTTGTTTATGAAGAACGTGGCAAAGTCGTCAGCTGTTAGAATTGAGGAAGGAGGACTAAGAAGAGAGGAAAAGATTTTGAAAAGTGTGCAAGAGTCAGAAGAACTGTTAACTGTTCATTTTGTTGTGGTAGTAAATCATTTGAACTAAATCATTAGTTCAAAACGCATGCATGGATGTCTGTGTAAATCCACTGGAGACAGATCACAGATCCACTGACACACACACACACACACACACACACACACACACACACACGTCTACAGAGACAGACCTGTCAAACAGCGTCACGGAGAAATGTTTGATTCAGCTCTGAATCTTGATGAGTTCGACTGTAGATCTGCACTGACCGCATGTGTGTCCGTCCACAGGGAACCTTCCAGCAGATGTGGATCTCAAAGCAGGAGTATGATGAGGGAGGAAAACAGAGCGTGGAGAGAAAATGCCCCTGAAACACACACACACACACACACACACACATACGCACAATCATACACACAAACACACACTCTCTCAAACACACACACACACACACACACACACAGTACATCATATAACACATGCATCACCCTAAACTGCTGAATTATGATCCTGTACAAACTCACTGGATACGGTATTTACAGTAACTCAATAAACTGAGAAATGACTTGATATGTTCAGCTTCATTCATGTAGAAAACATGTCACACACACACACACACACACTGTATTATACTTATAGAGCGTACTATGTATGTATATATATATATATATATATATATATATATATATATATATATATATATAAATGTTATAAAAATAGAAAAATAAATTTTAGACTAATATTACATATTATGTGTTTAACATTTTAATAGTTTAATACACTGAGAAATGAATTATTTAAAGCTTGTTGTGAGTTCACCCTGATATTATAATAATATCACCAAAAATGTTATGAGGATAGAAATGAAATACGTCACCAGGGAAAGCGCAGACGTCAGCGCGTCCGCGGAAGCGTCACTGATCGGTACCGGCCTTGATGTGACGGCCGGCGTTGACGTCGCGGGAGCGCGCATAGGAGATAAGTGACGTTTAAATGCGGGATGAAGGAACGAGCGGAGCGGAGTCACCGCGCGCACTCACGGTAAGAGCCCGTTTCTGTCTTATAAACAAACAAATTTCACTGCTATTTCGTTTATGTGAGTTTAAAGAGCAGAAAATAAAGTACAATATTATATGAATATTAACAGCATTATTAACCATTTATAATTAAAACACTATTCAAACATGTTGAGATGTAAATGTCTTTAACAACACATTAAACGACACAGATTATTTATTACTGTAGTTCATTATCATTCTGTCATCATATATAAGCCTCATTTCTACCATCTAAAAATAAGAATTTTTGGGTGAACTATCTCTTTAAGATGAATTAATATTATAGTGTGCTATGAAAAACTGGAATGACCTCATGCCTTGAAATACATTACTTATTCTATGAAAAACAATATATATATATATATATATATATTAAAATATCATATAAATACTGTTATCTTCATAATGTTTGACCAATAAAATATTGTTACAAATTATTATAGTAGGCTTTTAATAATATTATAACAGTATGGACTCACTGTAGTTTGAATAATGTTGTATTATAGTGACCTGAGGGATGTTTTGTGTCTCTGAACAGGAAGTTGATCTTTTATTTTGCGATTGCTGTGATCTGATTGGATGGGTCTTACACTGTGCTGCTGGCTGCGGGACGGCCATCTTAAAAAACACCAGAGATCCTCATCAGCTTTCTGTCCGTTTTCTGTAACCCCGCCCATTCGGCTCGCTGTGCTTTTAGACACGCCCCCCGTCGCCCCTGGAAACCCCCGATCACAGTGGAGCCCGACGCACCTGTCGCCCAACCTGCAGGTGTGTCCGTCGGGTGGGCGTGTGCGTCGCGCCTGCGTGGAGCAGAGCAGCGATGCGGTCCGTGGCGCGGTCGGCGCGGTGACAGGGCTTCATATATGGGAGGTGCTGTGGGAGGAGCAACAGAGAGGAAGCCACGCCCTACTGGGGGTGTCCACATACAAATGCCCCCTGCAGGCCTCGGGCTACACTGCGTTGATAGGCGGAGACTCGTGTTCCTGGGGCTGGGAGCTCTCGACCAATCAGCTTTGGCATGATGGGAAGAGGAAGAGGCGGTACCCCGGGGGCGGAGCCACGGATGTCATGAGTGTTCCGGATCGCATATTAGTGGTGTTGGACGCAGACGCGGGGACGCTGGGATACGTGGTGGACAACTGCTATTTGGGCGTGGCCTTCCAGGACCTCCCCAAAGGGGCGGAGCTTTTCCCTGCGGTGAGCTGCGTGTGGGGAGGAGCTGAAATTTGCATACGCTACCTGTGTGGCACGACACGTGAGTGACATCATCACACGTCAATACAAATAGTGTTTCTTTACTAGTGTGCGTCTCTGAAATGAACGCTTCACCTAGTCAGACAAATTCTAATTTAAAGTCTGATTAAATTATCGAATGTACAAAAAATAATATATTTATATATAAATCAAATAATTACTTATTTCTGAATGTTACTACAAAGACATACTGGAGTAATGAATTGATTGAATATTTTCATACTCGTTTTGTGTTCGTCAGGTGACGCTCCTGCTCTACAGGCTCTGAGTCGTTTATCCGCGCGTCGGGCCCTCGGATCAGACGGGACCCGGAGCCGGACTCTGGCGCTCCCGCCGGCTCTCCAGCGCCTCCTACTGGACACTGCAGAGGAAGTGCAGCGAGACCTTTGATCTCACTCTTTTCTTTACCACTAATTTGTGTTTATTTAAAGTTTGTTTTATTTTAATAATCTAAATATTTATTAATATGTTTATTTGAAGTTATATTTGGAATTTTTTGTATTGCAGACGTGTTTGAGTTGTTGTTTTGCGTATCAGAATCAAGATTAAATCTTATAAAGTAATACAATATTTGAGTCAAGTCTTATTGATTAGGATTAAATAATTTTTTTTGTTGTTAATTTCAATGCCTTGATCTATGTTAGAGATTCTGAGGTGTCAGGATGACACGCACATTAATCATGTATGAAAAATAAAAAAATAAAATAAGTGACCCTCAAATGTATTGGATGAAAGCGTCTGTCAAATGCATGAATGGAAAGGCTGAGTCTCGTGAAAAACATTAGAATGAGATTTTTTCACATTTATTAATATTTGCCACAATGCAAAAAGCATAATGGTCTTTCTTTCTGCAGCATCTGTTTCATGAGATATCATCGATCGATCAGATGATGAATGACTGTTTCCTGATGATCTTCTGCAGTCACTAGTGGATGAAGGAAAAACTGCACAAGAGAGTCAGAATTATCAGATTCAATAAACTAATCAGAATCAAATTCTCTCTCACTGAAACTTGAAAGGAAAACACAATCCTTGAAGACGTTTGAGTTTTTATTTCAGATATCATAAAGCACATAAATAAAAGATCATCTCTCATCTCCAGACTCTGTGAGATCCTCCTCTGCGGCCGGCGGATCTTCTGCTCTGAACGACACGAGACGAGACGCGCGCCTGAAACACACAAACACACACTTCTGAACACACTGATCTGCTCAGACGGACACAGTCCACAGGACGCTCTGAGCCGCAAACGTCATGTGACTGATGATGTCATGAGAGCACTGATGCTCTCAGAGCTTCACGAGTGACGTCACAGACAGCAGACGGACACATATACGAGCGTCAAACACTTAAAGAGTGCTTTAAATATCTCTCAGCGAATCAGAGCACCTCTTGTTTGTCATGCTGATCTGGTTTCTGCTCCAGGTTTGCTCTCAGCTCGCTCATGTGACGCAGCTTGTCAGCTGACTCGGCGCACCGCTGCTCTCTGATTGGCTCGTCCACGGGGTCGCCGGGGGAACGTTCCAGCAGCTGACGCCACAGACAGGAAGAGTGTGAGTGTGTGAGAGTGTGTGTGTAGAGTTGTGTGTTTGTGTGTGTGTGTGTGTGTTGTACCTTTGACACGTAATACTGCAGCTCGCTCTGTCTGTCTTCATTAAGAGAGGAAACTCTAGTCCTATTGGGCGGAGCTTCATCTCTGGTGGGCGGAGCCTTCTCTGCATCAATACAGTACAACCGTCCAGAAGCTCCACCCCTGTCCAGCCCACTCTCTGCAGTGGAGCTGTGATTGGTCCGTGTGTCTGTGGGGGCGTGGCTCAGCTTCTGCTTCGGTTCACACTGACTGTGGTTCAGAATCTGCTTCAGGTTGGTTTGCGTTTCTCTCGTCTCCTCCTTCCTGTCTTTCATGGTTTCATCCTCTGCGAACACAGGCCTGACCCACAATCCACTGCAGTCACTGAGCGCTACAACACAAACACACACAGAGGAGAAATGGGAAATCAAATACCATCAAAATTAATACAAAATGCCTGCAAATTTCAAAAATATGTGGGCAAAAAATGCCCCTTTATAGCTTCTTTTTAAATATATATTCCTTGAATTTTATACATATATATATGCTCTGTATATATTAATGATTTTTTTTATTTTATTTACCACTAAATTCTTGAATTTTATTATTTTATTTGAAAATAAAATATTCCTTCCTGTCCAATTCTAGTAAAAACATCAATATTAAATCATGTGTTCAGTCACGGAGTGTCTCTGCTGACCTCTTGTGGAAGAAAATGACATTAACCTGCATCTTATGATTTCTGCCACTAGAGGGACCTAAAGTTTCTCTATCTCTACAGAGAGCAAATAAACTGGAATATGAGAACAAATCTACAATCTGAAACTTGAATTTGCTTTTTATGCATTCAGATAAATGTAAAAAAAAAAAAAATATATATATATATATATATATAAATTCATTTTATTAGGTATTTTATATGTAGTGGTGTACATGTATGTGTGTGTGTGAGTGTGTGTGTGTGTACCTGTCAGATCCGTGTGATCCAGCTGCGGCTCCAGAGGACAGAATGAAGTGCTGAACTCAGTGTTTGAGCTCGTCTCTCTGTGAGATCTCGTCTCCGGCTCCTTCTCTCGGGACAGATGCAGAACCACGGCCTGCGGAG
>CM075485.1:29691913-29726913 GCA_037950665.1 Hypophthalmichthys nobilis
CTGTATTTGTGTGGCTGTTTCACCTGAGCAGGTGTGACGTGGTGTCACTCTCGTGTGAATCATCCAGGAAGTGCTGCGACGCAGGGGTCAGAAAATCTATAGGGTCAAAGGTGAAAGGTCAGGTGATCTAATCAGCATTATATACAGTTATATTCTGTGTGTGTGTGTGTTCTCACCGTGTCTGTCCGCAGCAGTCTGTGTTGGTCTCAGTATGGACTGTAAGTGTGTCCTCACACTCTCCATCTCCTCTATGTGCCTCCTGCCACTCTAGACACACACACACACACACACACACAAGTGATAATAAATTAGGACTGATTCAAATGTACCTCTGAAATAACGTGATGATGTCATAGTTCTGCAGATCTCACGCTCACCGACAGCTGTGTTGATTTGCTCTGGCTGTTCTGCAGATGAAGGTCCATCTCTCCAGACAGTTCATCCACCTCTGACTCCACCCCCTCCTCTCCTGAGCCAATCACATCACGGGTGGAGGCGGAGTCCAGACTGCAGTCCTCCAGCCTATGAGAGAGGAGAGGAGGCGTGGCTGCGGTCGCCCTGACAGCAGTGAGGTCAGGAGAAGACAGAGCGAACGACACCTGCCTGACAGACAGACGGACGGACGACGACAAACAGACGGACAGACAGACATACGGACAGACAGACAGACAGACAGACGACAGACAGACAGACAGACAGACAGACAGACGACAGACAGACAGACAGACGACAGACAGACAGACAGACGACAGACAGACAGATGACAGATAGACAGACGACAGATAGATGGACGGACAGACGTACGGACAGACAGACAGACAGATGGACAGACAGACGGACAGACAAACAAACAGACAGACAGACAGATGGACAGACAGACGGACAGACAGACGGACAGACAGACAGACAGATGGACAGACAGGCGGACAGATAGATGGACGGACAGATAGATGGACGGACAGATGGACGAGACAAACAAACAGACAGACAGACAAACAACCACATGGATAGACAAACAGCGGACAGACAGACAGGCGGACGAACAAACAGACGGACAGACAGAGAGACGGACAGACAGATGGACGGACAGATGGAAAGACAGACAAACAAACACACGGACAGACAAACAGACAGACGGACAGACAGACGGACAGACAGACGGACGGACAGATGGAAAGACAGACAAACAAACACACGGACAGACAAACAAACAGAAACAGACGGACAGACAAACAAACAGACGGACAGACAAACAAACAGATGGACAGACAAACAAACCGACAGACAGACGGACAGATGGACAGACAGACAAACAAACAGACGGACAGACAAACAAACAGACGGACAGATAGAGGGACGGACAGACAAACAGACAAACAGACAGACAGACGGACAGACAAACAAACACACGGACAGACAAACAAACAGACGAACAGACAAACAGACAGACAGACGGACAGACAAACAAACACACGGACAGACAGACAAACAGACAGACAGACGGACAGATAGATGGACGGACGGACAGACAAACAAACCGACAGACAGACGGACAGATGGACAGACAGACAAACAAACAGACGGACAGACAAACAAACAGACGGACAGATAGAGGGACGGACAGACAAACAGACAAACAGACGGACAGGCGGACAGACAAACAAACAGACAAACAGACGGACAAACACAGACAGGCGGACGAACAAACAAACGGCGGACAGACAGACAAACAGACAGACAGGCGGACAGACAAACAAACACGGACACGGACAGACAGACAAACAGACAGACAGACAAACAACCACATGGACAGACAAACAGACGGACAGACAAACAAACAGACAGACAGACGGACAGATAGATGGACGGACGGACGGACAGATAGATGGACGGACAGATGGACAGACAAACAAACAGACAGACAGACAAACAACCACATGGACAGACAAACAGACGGACAGACAAACAGACAGACAGACGGACAGACAAACAAACACACGGACAGACAAACAAACACACGGACAGACAGACAAACAGACAGACAGACGGACGGACAGATAGATGGACGGACAGATGGACAGACAAACAAACAGACAGACAGACAAACAACCACATGGACAGACAAACAGACGGACAGACAAACAAACAGACAGACAGACGGACAGATAGATGGACGGACAGATGGACAGACAGACAAACAAACACACGGACAGACAAACAAACACACGGACAGACAAACAAACACACGGACAGACAGACAGACGGACAGACAGACAGACGGACAGATAGACAAACAATCAGACAGACAGTGAGTAATGGAGTTAAATACTCATGATCTCAGTATTGCCTAAAAATTGCCTACCTGGCAGCGTGACCTTTGACCTCCTGCTCTCGGCTGTGCTGTAATGAGCTGTAGAGGCGGGCGGTGACCTGACGAGACGACGAGAGCGCCGAGAGAGGAGAAGATGGCCATGAGCGAGTGAGAGCCGGAAGAGAGGAGTGATGAAGAGGAGCATCATCATCATCAGCAGCAGCTCGGCTCACAGACATCTCACTGCACACACACACACACACACACTTTTTGGAACAGTCTTCCTAACATTGTTCAGGAAGCAGTCAGTTTAAATCTAGACTAAAAACATCACTTTAACCTGACATACACATTACTAATTTATATTAGAACTTTTAGATCTGCTTATTTAGAAAAAAAACAAACACAACCCTAGATATTTATTTGATACAGTGGCTAAATTAACAAGAAATAAAGCTTCAACTTCTGATGTTTCCCAAGAGCACAGCAGTAATGACTTTATGAACTTCTTTACTTGTAAGATTGACAATATTAGAGAGAAAATTATAACCATGCAACCGTCTACTACAGTATCATGTCAGACAGTGCACTGTAGTGTCCCTGAGGAACAATTAAATTCATTTACTGCTTTAGGAAAGGAAGAACTGTCTAAACTTATTAAATCATCAAAATCAACATGTATGTTAGACCCTATACCGACTAAACTATTGAAAGAGATGCTTCCAGAGATCATAGATCCTCTTCTTAATATCATCAATTCATCTTTATCACTAGGATACGTACCGAAAACGTTTAAAGGAAGAGATGTCACACCGACCACAGGTTCAGTATGGAGTACCGCGAGGCTCAGAACTAGAAGAACTAGTACATGCTACATACTAACTTATGCTTTAAAAACTTTTAATGAGTGGATTCCCGTTAACTCTAAATAAATATCTATACCATATATTAATAAGAGCACACATACCCTGACATAAACACACACATCACATATGAACAAGAATATCATTACTTCATATGATTGATTTAATTTGAAAGACCAATAAAATCCTCCGTTTCCATGGCAACAGCTGCAGACGCGCTTGAATCATGTTTCTATGTTGAAATATGACGGACACCGAGTAAACTGCATGAATTAAGTATTTTGTTAATATGCAGCTCGTGTTAAATTATTAAATCGTGTGATGTTTAATTTGATCCGACAGAATAAAACGCTGCATTTGACTGACAGACGCGCAAATCAAGCCGAACAAACGCGCTGATCTCGCGGACAGAAGAGAGTTTTTCTGCGCGACACACTGAACATCTGCAGAAGCTTCTGGAGTTGAAGAACTCGATAGTTTCTAGAGTTTGATTAGAGTTTGTTTACCGTCCGTGCGTCTCGCGCTGCTTCCCCGCTTCAAATCGCGACAAAAGCGGAAACACGTCATCAAACGGCTACATCCTTTTCGTCACCACAACAAAATACAAGAATTCACACAAAACAATTAAATTACACAATTAATATAAATATAAAGTAAATAAACACAAATTTACAGAGAATGTACATTTTCCCAAAAGCAATTCGTCGAGGAGCAACACTATTCATCGCCATGTTTATTAGTCAATTTACTAATCCAATGAATATATTTGCCCATCATACAAATAATAAATTGTAATTCTGACATCTGTCTGTATTATTAATTATGGAAAGGGCACAAATATTAACAAGGCTATAAAACGCAAAACATTAAAGAAACTGAAATATGTGAGCAAAACTCTTTATTAAAAGAAAAACATGAGGAACAGTTTCATCATCCTGAGAGGAAACATTTCAATTGTTATTATTTGGATATGATTTTTATATTCCCTTGCAGAAGGAAAGCAAAGAAAACGTGTTTAAAACATCATTCGTTGGATAAATAATAAATTAGACAGAATGAGAGTGTGAATTTGCTTCTCCAGTAAAAGTTTCTTGATTTAAGAATGTTTAGATATTTATACTGAAGAACAAAACAGAAACACTGAGGAAGAACATCATTTTTTTGCAACAGTTCACCACCAAATGTCTTTATTTAAAACTATATTTCAACTAGAGTGTTCATTGGGTCCATTGAAATGTGATTTGACTGTAAAGCTGCTCTGAATCTGTGAAACATGAGAAACATGAACTGAACTGAAGAGAATGCCTTTAATCGTCTCAAACACACTGAATCTGATGAACGTGTTACTGAACCGACTCAATGAGGCTGATGGAATGATTCAGAACAATGTCAATGTCATCACTCACACACACACACACACACACACACACACACACACACAGAGTTTGCTCAGGGTTCATTCGGTCCATCTGAAGCGTCGCTCGCTCGTGGTGTAAAAGAGAAAGTGTCCATATGAAAATTATTTCCAGGTTTTCACAAAGTGATCTTCGTATTCCGGAAGCTGGAGTTATCCCTGAGAAAACAAGAAGAACAAGAGGCTCAGAGACTCTTCAGTGTGTGTGTGTGTGTGTGTGAGTACAGGTTTAACACACTTATATAGTGAAATATTATGACAACTGACTAGGTCCTTACTAGTTAAAAAGGCTTATAAAATGGCCAAAACATGTTTTTATTTAAATCTAGTGTTTTAGTGAGTGTGTATGAGTGTGTGAGTGTTTGTGTGTCTCAGTTTTTCAAATTCTGTCAATAAAGCACCACAGGTTCCTGTACAGTCGACAGCGTTACTGTAACGGATGGATGTAGATGGTGAGATCAGTGTCTGAGACGTACTTGAGGCTGTCGTTGTGTGTCTTGTACTCCATGATGGTGTTTGGCGGGAGGTTCAGCACGCGCCGCAGTGTGTCTCGTATCCGTGACGTGGTCACCTGATCATGGGCCGTTTTATTCCAGATTGACAGAATGTCCTCCTGCACACACACACACATTCACATTTGATGTCAAATCAAACCTCAGTTCAGAAATCGATATTTCTAATCACAAAATATCTTAACTGAAGAAACAAAAGTCATGCAAATTTGGAGGAAATTATGTCATGTCTGGTGAACGACTGCTATCAAGAGTCTCGATTCCCAGAATGCAGTGGTACCTGGAAGCGGATGGACACGACCACACCGCAGATCTCCTCTCCCACCATGAACTGCTCGCCCAGCATGGCCAAGATGATGTTCTCCCAGAAACGAGACGCCAGACCCTTCCTCAGCCGGATGATCCACTTCCCTCCATTTTTATTGGCCTCGTCCTGATTCACACACACACACACACATCAGAAAAGAGTCAGCACTAATGTATATATAGCTCTCACTCACACACACACACACACACTCTCTCACACACACACACACACTCTGGCAGGCGCACACTCGCAGGCGCACACTCTCGCAGGCGCACACTCGCGCAGACGCACACCCTCGCAGACGCACTCTCGCAGGCGCACACTCGCAGGCGCACACTCTCGCAGACGCACTCACAGGCTCTCGCAGACGCACTCCGCAGACGCCGCACTCGCAGACGCCGCACTCGCAGACGCCGCACTCGCAGACGCCGCAGACGCACTCTTGCAGGCGCACACTCGCAGGCGCACCCTCGCGCAGGCGCCCTCTCGCAGGCGCTCGCAGGCGCACCCTCGCAGGCGCACCTCGCAGGCGCACACTCGCAGACGCCCTCTCGCAGGCGCGCTCGCAGGCGCACTCTCGCAGACGCACTCGCAGGCGCACTCTCGCAGGCGCACACTCGCAGACGCACACTCGCAGGCGCACTCTGCAGGCGCTCTCGCAGGCGCACTCGCAGGCGCACTCTCGCAGGCGCGCCGCAGCGCACCTCGCAGGCGCACTCGCGACGCGCAGACGCACTCGCAGGCGCACACTCGCAGGCGCGCCTCGCAGGCGCTCTGCAGACGCACACTCGCAGGCGCACACTCGCAGGCGCACTCACAGGCTCTCGCAGGCGCACTCTGAGCTCTCGCAGACACTCTCGCAGGCGCACACTCGCAGGCGCACACTGCATGGCGCACACTCGCAGGCGCACTCACAGGCTCGCAGGCGCACTCGCAGACGCACTCTTGCAGGCGCACACTCGCGCAGACGCCTCGCAGGCGCGCTCGCAGACGCCGCTCGCAGACGCACGCTCGCAGACGCGCAGGCGCGCTCGCAGGCGCGCTCGCAGGCGCTCTGCGGCGCCGCAGGCGCTCGCAGGCGCGCTCTCGCAGACGCGCTCTCGCAGACGCGCTCTCGCAGACGCGCTCTCGCAGACGCGCTCCCGCAGACGCTCTCGCAGATGAGCTCTTGCAGACGCACTCTCGCTCTCTCTCTCACACACACACACTCTCTCGCAAACGCTCTCTCTCACACACACCTCCCACATGGGTTTGATCCCCTCCTTGAACAGGTGGAAGTCGCTGTGTCCCGTCAGGTCTCCAGGTCGCACAAGATGGCTGTAGAACTTCCAGAACTGCTCCACCTGAATCGGGCAAGAGCGAACACAAAACACGGTCAGGACACGGCAAACACACAGGACAATAATCAGCAGTGAAGTGTGTGCCGACCGACCGACGCCACGGTCCCCATCTGCCGGATGTTCTGCTCGTAGCTCTGAGTGTTGGCGGGTCTGCTGGGCGTCCGGCGCGAGTACCAGAATGTGTAGTTGTACTGCAGCGGGTGTTCGCCTGGAGCTGGAGTCACCGTCTGAACACACACACACACACCTTTAACCTCACGCTCACTCCACGTGTGTGTGTGTGTGTGTTTGATTCTCTCAGTCTCACCTTGCGTCTGACGTTATTGTTGTTGTTGTTTATCGATCCCCCGTCCGTCTCATTACTGTCCTTCATCTCCTCCTGCTCACCACAGTCTTCCTCCTTCAATCTACAAATAAAACATTTACTGTTAATAAACTCATCATTTTATGACTGAAATCATTATTGGATAATGATAAAAAATTATAATAGTTAATATAATAGTTGAACAGTAATAACAATATTAAATAATATTTATAGGCCATTTATAAGTTGATTTGGTGATGAGTTTTAATAAATAACATTTATTTGTATATTATATATAAATATAATATAAGCATGTTTAAATAAATATAAATATATATACAAATACATAAACATAAATAAGCATATCTATGCATATATAAAACACGTTCACCATTTGTTTACTTTTTTACTATTATTTTATAAACTAAATCTGTTTACATTATTAATTAATATTCATATGATGTTTTTAATGTCAATAAACTCGTGAGTATGAATGTGAAATGGTCAATTAGCCGTTAGCTGCTAACTTACTGTTCAAACTGATTCATTCCGCTTTGTCGTTCTTCTTTCTTCTTCCCGTAAACGCTTCTATATATCGCGTTATAATATTTATGATAACAGTAATAATATAATACAACCAGATACTATAGTCTTTAATTCAAAGAACAGAGAACAAACTCAACAACTTGCTACACTGTGCCAACAGTCTCACTGCGCATGTGCGGAAGTCATACGGGATCCGAGAGAGAACAATCAAAATCAGACGAATCGCGTTTTATCGAAGCATCTAAACAGAGAACTTTAGCTAACGTTCTTCCAGTAACGTTAATAGAAGTTTGTTCAAAGTTATCTGGTCTTTAATAATGTTCTCAAATCTTTAGCACATTTTTTTTTCTGAAATATTTCAGTTGGACGTTCATCTAACGTTTTTTAAAAGTTGTTTCAGAACGTTCAGAGAACATTCAAAAGTAACGTTCCCAAAACGTTTGAAGAATGATAAAATTAGTTTGTATTAACGTTTGTATAACCAAGAAAAAAGTTTTTAAAAAACATTTTAAAAACCTGGACATTTTGAATGTTCAATGAACTGTCCTGTCAGCATTATTATTACACACAAAACATCAGTGTGTGTGTGTGTGTGTGTGTGTGTGTGGAAACAGGAAGTGTCGCTGGGCCGCTGCTGTTGATTTCCTGTATGTGTGACCTGTATTGTTGTTGAGGTCATTGTGCTGATAGTGACGGATGAGACTCACTTCATCTGCTCCACACGCGTGATCTGCAGTGTGTGTGTGTGTGTGTGTGTGACTTTATTAATTAACAAGTGTGTGATTAAAGCTCAAACCAGGGAGACGGACACAGATCTTGTGTTTATTGTTTGGAGGTCAAAGGTCAAACACGTCTACAGTTTCAGATTTTGGACACACACACACCTTCCTCTCTCTTCCTCGCTCTGCGGAAGCTTTTAATCCTGGTTTGCAGGGAAAACAAACTTTCGTCCATGTGAGTCAACAGACTGACAGACGGCAGCTGAGAAAACATGTGAGCGCTTCAGTTTCAGAGCATGAGAGAGTCTCTGCTGCTCACAAAAGATGCATTTATTTGATCATAAATACAGTAAAAACAGTGAAATATTATTCCAATGTAAATCAGCTGTTTTCTATGTGAATATATAGTAAAGTGTAATTTATTCCTGTGATCAAAGCTGAATTTTCAGCATCATTACTCCAGTCTTCAGTGTCACATGATCCTTCAGAAATCATTCTAATATGATGATCTGCTGCTCAAGAAACATTTATGATTATTATCAGTGTTGAAAACAGCTTCATATTTTAGTGGAAACTGTGATGTATTTTATTTTTCAGGATTCTTTGATGAATAGAAAGTTTAAAAGAACAGCATTTATTTGAAATAGAATCTTTTGTAACATTATAAATGTCTTTACTGTCACTTTTGATCAGTTTAATGCGTCCTTGATGAATAAAAGTGTAGTTTTTCTTTTATAAAAGAAGTTTATGACTGTATGGTGTTTGTCCAGCAGGGGTCAGACTCATGACGCTGCGCCTCAGGCCTTCATTCATTATGCTGATGAAAACACACTGAATGACTGAATGGAGACTATAGAGAGCAGAATAAAGCACAGATCTACTGCAGTAAACGAGTGCAAAGCCACTGTGAGCTGTTTGACGATCACATGAAGCATGTGGAGATGAGCTCCAACTATCAAAACACCACGCTGACACTCTTCAGACGTCATGGGTCAAAGGTCATGAGATCCACGGACACACGCTCTGATGTTTGAGTCATATCTGCTCTTAAAAGACTCGGAGGAGGGAGAATTCATGGAGAAGAACACTCCGATTACAGCAGAACCAGAGCAGGACGAGTGAGAGACAAACACAGAAACAGACAGAGAGATTGTGTAAATATGAGACAGACGCAAATATGGTCTGACTGATAATGTGACGGCAAACAAGCTGAAAACAGCATGAAGTACTTCAGTGTTTCTAATCTCCGTCTAGACTGAAACAATGATGTTCTTCCTCAGTATTTCTGTCGTTTTCCAGTACAAATAAATCTGAAACAAGACTCAATATCTTCAGTCATTTCTCTTCTCCACTAAATGTATCTTGATTTAAGAATGTTTAGATATTTGTGCTGGAAAACAAGACAGAAACACTGAGGAAGAACATCATTTTACAGTGTGTTTGTTACAGTTGTACTTGTGTGATGAGCTCATATGAATCGAGAGACTACATCATATGTTTATACTTTAAAAATGTAATTTGCCACTGACGCTGCTGGAACAGTGAACATTAACTAGTTAAATGATGAAAAACTGGTGATTAAAACATACTGACAAAAAAGCATTTCAAAGTTGTAAACAAAGCAAAGATTATTGGAGTATGTTTTACAAGAAAATACTATTTCACTCTTTTTACTTCAAAAGTTTTATTCAATGTATTACTTGCCATTTTGTAATTATTTGTGAAATTTACTAGCAGTTTATGAGTGAATATTGATTCTAATTTAAATTTTTTGGTGTACAGTAATATTCATTTCACACACACTCCTGCTGATAATCACACAAACACACACACACATACACACACTCATATACACTCACACACACACACACACGCACACACACACACGCTCACACACACACATGCGGCAGATAAGAATTCAGCTCGGCTCGTGTTTTCATTCCAGTGATGTTGTTTTAATTTCAGAAGCGGGTTTTGGCCAGAGAGCATTGTGGGTGGAGAGGGGGGTTGTGGGTAGATGCCTGTCTGGTTTCTATCAGAAGTCTCATTTTTCACTCATCTGTCTTTTCCTCCCTCTCCCTCTCTCTCTCTCTGGTTTTCTCAAATCTCTTCATTCCAGCACAAATTCCTGCCAGATGTGGGCAGTGACGGATCAGAGGACTGACAGAATAAACCACACACACACACAGACACACATACAGGAAGTGAAGATCAGCCACAGGAAGTGCTCACTG
Source organism: Hypophthalmichthys nobilis (assembly GCA_037950665.1). NCBI lineage: Eukaryota > Metazoa > Chordata > Actinopteri > Cypriniformes > Xenocyprididae > Hypophthalmichthys > Hypophthalmichthys nobilis. The sequence goes on from CM075485.1 coordinate 29,702,464, forward strand.
GACTGACCCTTAATGAGTGTCAGAGACCATCAGAGATCAAAGGAAACTCACATCACACTAGAACAAACTCAATCCACAGCACGCAACAACATATATAAATATGATCAGTGTGTGTGGGTATGTGTGGGTGTGTTACTCAGCAGACAGTGATGTTCTTCCTCAGTATTTTTTGTCTTGTTTTCCAGCACAAATATCCAAACATTCTTAAATCAAGATGGATTTGCTGGGGAACTTGAATTCCAATGCCACCACACCAAGGGAACAGATCCTTCCCCACAAGGCTGTGTGATCTGCATAGACAGCTATTGAGCGTAGAGTGGGCCCTGGATCAACTATGAAGGACTCGAGACCCTGGGCTTGAATCGCAAACTGTAAAATCTGATGAATGTGTGCAGAGAGGACCAACCTGCTGCAGCACATGCATCATGTAAGGGTGCACCCCTAGCAAGGGCTCAAATGGGGCTTCTGCTAAAGGCTCCAAGGACCAATGCTAGATCCCAGGAGGGAGCTCATGACTGGCAGATAGGTCTCAACCATCTGGCACCGTGCAACAACTGAGACACCAACTGGTGCCTCCCAACAGAAGCTCCTTCTAAGGGTGTGTCACAAGCAGAAATAGTGACCACATAAACCTTTAAAGTAGCAAGGGCCAACCCTGCTGAATGCCGTCCAGGACAGACACTAGGTCCACAAACCAAACTTGGACCGGCTAGAGCAGAACCACTAGAAGGAGGTGAACTCAGCCCTGGCGAACCCTTGCTAGAACTCCCGGGAACAAAGACATCCGAGGAAAGGTGCATAGATGAAGCCTCAGCCACATCTGTACCATGGCGTCCATCCCCAGGGGATGTGTGAGGGTGAACCAGAGGGGATAGTGGGTTATCTTTTTGGAGTCGAAAAAGTCCACTTCTGCTTGGCCATACCTCTGCCATATGGACTCCACCTCTTGAGGGTGGAGTCGCCATTCCCTGGCCTCAGCCCCTGCGCCTTGACAAGATATCTGCTTCTACATTTTTTCACCCCACAATGTAAATTGCGCTTAAAGAAAGCAGCCTGCCTTCTGCCCAAAGCAAGATCTGCTGCACCTGCCTGGAAAAGGGGTGTGAACACAGGCCGCCCTGGTGATTGATGTAAGATACTACCGTAAGAAATCTTGTGTCTATTTGCCACTTCATGATGACTCGCTTGTTGTATTCCTCACTTGTAAGTCACTTTGGATAAAAGCGTCTGCCAAATAAATGTAAATGTAAGTGTTGTCCGTGTGGACCAACACATGGTAGCCCCTCAGCTGTGGGAGGAAGTGTTTCAGTGCTAGAAACACTGCCCTCATCTCAAGGAAATTTATGTGCCAAGAAATATGAGGGTCACCCCCGGGCTGGTCGGCCATCGAGAACCTCGCCCCAGCCCTGTCACAAGAGAACTAACAACATAACCCTCAGTGCCCGGCCCCTGTTCAAGAACCAAGGCCTCTTCCAGAGCTGAAGAGCACATAGCCCACAGTGCGTGATCCTTATAACTCTGGAAGGATGATGCAGAGGATGAAAACCCCTGCTCTTGAGCCAGAACTGGAACGGTTTTATGTGTAGTAGGCCCAATGGAATACCATTGGCAGCTGGCGCCATGAGACCTAGCAATCTCTGCTTGGTCACAGTGTTTAGGATTGAATCTACACATGCAGGAGACAGATGTGCCAGCATCGTGGTCAAGTCCCACACTAACCCTAGAAAGGTGGTTCTCTGACTGGGAGAAAGCTCACTCTTCTTGAGGTTTAACTTGAGTCCCAGACACTTCATATAAGCAATGTTGTGATCTCAATGTCATGCTGCTTACTCTTCTGACTGGGCTAATATCAACCAGTCCTCAATATAGTTGAGTACACGAATGCCCTGGAGTTGCTGAGGAGCCAGAGCAGCTTCCATGTACTTGGTGAAGGTGTATGGGGACAAAGCTAGGCCGAAAGTTGCGTGGGGACAAAGCTAGGCTGAAAGGTGCTTGGGGACAAAGCTAGGCTGAAAGGTGCTTGGGGACAAGGCTAGACCAAACGGTCCTTGGTGACCAAAGCAGCCAATGAACAAAACAATGGCATGAGCCGTCTGCTTAGTCACATGGAGGACAAGATCTGTGGCCCGGTGAAGTTCTTGAACCGCCTTGAGACCCAACCCCTTAACGTGATCCAACGCAGGGACGCACCAGCCTGACCTACTGCCGCATATGCCTTATCCACTAGATTGGATGAACCTCTGCATGGCTTTGGGGGTAAGGTGGGTTTCCTCCACGATGATGCACATGAAGGGGAGCGATAGCCTGCAAGCATCTCTTCCTCCTTAGGCATTGCCCCATACCCGTGCTTGAACATCCCGACCACCTTAGAATATGCTGAGGTACCCTGGGTATGCACATTAACGGAGTATGGGAGCACCTGCCTTCTTGTCTACATCCAGCCCCTCAGAGTCAAATGCAGACAGCATGACTTCCTTGTTCTGGTCCGAAGAATTCGCTTAGCAATTTTTTGAGATCAAGAATGTGGTCCTCTGAGTCAGCAAAGAGTGTGAGAGATTTATTTTTGGCAAACTCCACCTCCGCCGACTCGACCTGCAATCCCCATGACCGGAGTCACCACGCTGCCTCGACAACAGCGAGACCCGGGCCACGAGGTGCAGGAGCTCGACTCTCATCCCTCCGGAAGAGAGCAGAGTGGGATCAGAGCTTGTGCATATTAAAGTGTATTAAATGTGCACAGTCAGCCCCCTTGGGGTCTAAACTAGCATGCTCCTCACCCATGCACAATACACACATCTCCTGTGAGTCGTTCGCCGTAATATAGCGGGGCACGACGTCACACACTGTCTGTACTTCAGACCTGACATTTTACACTCTAAGTCTTGGTCTAAATATAATGGAGGCCAGTTAGTAAGAGCTGTGCAGATAAACCTCCCTCCCTTTGCCTCAAGAGGCGCACTAGGGACTGACACTAGTCTTCAGCCTCCTTGTTAGCGTGCCTGCCTCCCATGCTGGAGACCCGGGTTCAAGCCCCGCACAGAGTGGGGTGAGCGGTTACATAAAGACTTCACTTTCAAACACAATCACAGTTTTCGTAAGACACAGACACACGCTCAACAATCAAGTGGCTTCTGAAGACAAAGATGATGCACATTTCTGGTGTGTGATGCGCTATGCTGTCGCCACATCCATACATTCGGCCAATCAGAATGGGGTGTTGTTAGACACATGCTTCAGACACTGGCTCATGCAAGAGTTTTCCCATAGCGTCAACACCATGACACAGCATCCAAGTTCCACTTCGAAGGGGAAATATATAGACGTATTTTAAAAAAAACTACTTCAAAATTAATAAGAAGTTAACTAAAATTAAAATGAAAACAAAAATAATTCAAAATATTAATAAAACTATAATAGTAATACTATATAAATACTATAATAGTATTACAATGATACTAAAATAACTCTGATCTGAATGTGACCTGAAAGACATGAAGCCAGACGTGTGTGTGTGTGTGTGTGTGTGTGTGTTTAATGAGGCAAAGAGATAAGAAGAGACAAATGTTCCTGATGGATCTGGTGAGTGTTCAGCACAGAGTGTGTGTGTGTGTGTGTGTGTGTGTGTGCGTGTGTCTTTGTAGAGACAGGAAGTGAGCAGCAGGAAGTGAAAACTGCTGCCATGACGCCCAACAGGATACATGAACTCAAGCCTCTCCCTGCTGGGGTCAAAGGTCAAATGTCACAAGAGGAAAGAAAAGACTCTTTTGATATTAATTTATTACTATTATTATCATATTTGGGTTTTCCAAACTTTTTTCATCTCATTTTTAATTTACACACAATAAATAAGCTTAAATTCAAACGCTTTCATGAATTTTGATGTGACCAGTATTACATTTTAAAGAACTTTTACCAAACACTCAAACTAATGAGAAACAACATGAGAGCGAATGAGAAGCAGATGAGGAGCAGTCATTAAGAGCAAAGACACAAAACACGTGTTTGGAGTGAATATATAAATATATATGTGATGATTCCCAAAACCCATGTGTTTTAACTTCTGCCAGCACTCAGTGTTGTGTGTGTGCTGATGTCATTCCACACACACACATGATGTGTGTTTACTGAACAGCTCAAATGTGGTTGGACTTTCCCCTCAAATGTAAGCAGCATCTTTTATAGACTAGCAGTATAAACAGTCCCTCCACACACACACACACACGCGCACACACGCACGCACACACACACACACACACACACACACACACACACACACACACTCACTGCATTGTTCCACAGTTTCCCGTTTTGGAGCCGCTGGATTAGCTGCAGATGTGATGGGCGGCCGTCACCGTGGAGACAGGAAACCACACACACTCCTTCTGATAATCACACACACACACACACACACACACACACACAGTTTCAGTGTATCTGGTGTGCATTAGTGAGTTTCTCCTCAAACCTTCACCTGGTTTAATCAGATCCGTCTGCTCTCTCGCTACCGTCTGCACGGATCTGGAAGGGCTTTGAGAGGGTCAGAGGTCAGAGGTCATAAACACACACACACACACGCACAGTCACATACAGTGTGTTAAAAAAGTTAGAAAGCTGAGATGAGTGTGTGTTAGAGCTCAAATCAAATGACACTAATAACCGCAATGAACACACACACACACACACACACACACGTCACTGTGACATATAACAGACATCAATATAATTACACACCCATGATCCTCCTGTCAATCACATGCAGATCATAAATCCAGAAGAGCTTCCAGCCGACTGTGTGTGTGTGTGAGTGTGTGTGTGTGTGTGCACGTTTTACACACTTCACAACTTGCACATCAACACACAACTACAAAAAACGAAAACATTGCAAATATGAATATAATATCTGACAGGCATTTTAAAACACACTGAACTGCATCTGTGTTCATTCACGTGTGTGTGTGTGTGTGTGTGTGTGTGTGTATCAGGTGTCTCGTGAGCCGGATCTCTTCTTAATTGATGTCATTATGGGAACAGCAGCAGGAAGTCACATGACCCTTGGTGAGTTTATCTCTCAGCCAATCACAGGCTGAGTGACAGGCACCTTCATTACCTGAGAACACAGGTGTGTGTGTGTGTGTGTGTGTGTGTGTGTGTGAGACATTCCACAGGGAAGGAAAGAGAGAAAAAACACAGGAAAGAAAGGGTGAAAAAACAGGAACACAGATTTTACAGGTGAACGCAGCTGAAGACAGACAGACAAAACATTGTCAGGATATACAGACAAAATCACACCAGATTGATAATATCTCTCATATTTCTCCCTCACAAGCAGGGTTTATTACAGTTAACTACAGTTATATATATATGTACACTACCAGTCAAAAGTTTGGACACTGTAAGATTTTTAATGTTTTTAAAAGAAGTTTGGTCTGCTCACCAAGGCTGTATTTATTTAATTAAAAATACAGTAAAAACAGTAATATTGTGAAATATTATTACAATTTAAAATAACTGTTTTCTGTTTGAATATATTTTATAAAGTAATTTATTCCTGTGATCAAAGCTGAATTTTCAGCATCATTACTCCAGTCTTCAGTGTCACATGATCCTTCAGAAATCATTCTAATATGATGATCTGCTGCTCAAAAAACATTTATGATTATTATCAATGTTGAAAACAGTTTTCGCTGATTTATTTCTGTGGAAACCGTCATATATTTTTATTTTTTCAGGATTCCTTGATGAATAGAAAGTTCAGAAGAACAGCATTTATCTGAAATACAAAGCTTTTGTAACATTATACACTACTGTTCAAAAGTTTGGGGTCAGTTTTTATTTTTTTGAAAAGAAATTAAAGAAATTAATACTTTTATTCAGCAAGGATGCATTAAATCGATCAAAAGTGACAGTAAAGACATTTATAATGTTACAAAAGATTATATTTCAAATAAATGCTGTTCTTTTGAACTTTCTATTCATCAAGGAATCCTGAAAACAAAGTACACAACTGTTTTCAACATTAATAATAATCATAAATGTTTCTTGAGCAGCAGATCATCATATTAGAATGATTTCTGAAGGATCATGTGACACTGAAGACTGGAGTAATGATGCTGAAAATTCAGCTTTGATCACAGGAATAAATTACTTTATTAAATATATTCAAACAGAAAACAGTTATTTTAAATTGTAATAATATTTCACAATATTACTGTTTTTACTGTATTTTTAATTAAATAAATGCAGCCTTGGTGAGCAGATGAAACTTCTTTTAAAACATTAAAAATCTTACAGTGTCCAAACTTTTGCCTGGTAGTGTGTGTATATATATATTTAAAAATTACAAAAACCTGAACTAAAGTTATGAATGTTAAGGTTGAATGGAAATGAACAGAAAATGTAGAAATAAAACTAATTCAAAATATTTACAAAACCCTCAGTGTCAATATCTGCTCCACTGTAAAATTAATTTGGTGTGTTTTTAAATAATACTAATATCTAAGAAAATGTAATATATATATAATAAACACACTTTGCATCATTCTTGGGACTAAATTAAATGAAGTAAATTAAATTAATTTATTTTATTTTACAACTATTATATTACTATTTTATTTATGATTGTTTTTTTTTTTTTTTAATTAAATATGAAAACAAAATAAATGTTTTCATGACATTCCTAGTATGTTTTAAACTTTTCAGAGTTTAATTCAGTTTCATAATAGAGCTGAGCTGGTGATCTGTGAATTATGATGTGATTATTCACAATGTTTAAATAGCACAGCGAAGCTTTCGATCATCTCTCAACAACACTTACGACAGCGTCATTTAAAAATTATACAATTTCTATATACACTAAATATTTGTATTAAAAACGTCTGCCATGCTAGTACTCAAACACGTGAATTAGCTGCTCAAATAGTGTTGTTGGTCTCAGAGCTGCTCTCATCCAGCAGGTGGCGCTCTAGATGACCGAAAACAGTTCATTTTACCATCTGTTTATTGTGAGTTATGAGTGTCAGAGATTCTTCCACACTGTCTGCTGCGGTGACGTCAAAGGTCACGACCTCTAGGGTTAACTAACCCGACCCTGACAGCTGTTAACCAATGAATGTGAGGTTAACTGACCAACGACAGCGTGTGTGTGAGCGAGAGTGTGTGTGTGTGTTTGCTGCTTTGCGTGACTCTGTCAGATCTGTTTAAGAGAACTATGTGTGATTGATTCTGACACGCTCCAGAAACACACACACACACACACTGAGGGGTGTGAAACTGAAGGGGTTCACAGGCAGTCGAGGTCAGAGGTCAAGTGGGGAGTGAGGAGAATGGAATCTCTCACACACACACACACACACACACACACACACAGAGTCACGGTTCAAACAGTCTCTCTTCTTGTCAAACACGACTTTGTGGTTTCAGCAGCAGTTTTCAATTACCACTGCAAACCTCCATGTGTCCGTCTCTCTGCCTGTCTCTCCGATCTTTCCATACGCTCATCCGTTTACATTCACACACACACACACACACACACACACACTCAGACTGTATGTAGATTAAACGACATGATGTAAATATTAGTTTCTTCTGGAGACTCTTATCTAATGTAATGTTCAAGCTGCGCGAGTTTAAAAACTTTTAAAATTCTGTCAAATGAGCGTCACTTCACTGACAGTCCAGCTGACAAAAATATGATCTAAGAACGTTTTGTTAACGTTCCCATTAAATTATGAAACGTTGAGGTTCAAAATGTCCAGTTTTTAAATGTTTTAAAAATGTTTTTTCTTGGTTATGTGAACGTTAAGGGAACGTTACTTTTGAATGTTCGCTGAAGGTTCTGAAACACACACACACACACACACACACACACACACAATATTTATGCGTCCTTAAATAACAAAAGAGAATTTATTTTTTCAGATCAAATAAATCTTCATCATCATCACAGAATGAGACGCGAATCTCCAAAACACTTTAAAATCCCTCATAAATTCAAACACTGTACAATAATCAAACCTCGTCTTTGTTTCTTTCTCACTCTGTAATATAAACCCGAGCAGTCAGAAACATCCGACTGATATTAAAAAATAATTGGAGAACATAAACACTACAGACGGACTGTAACCGTATCTCGCAGCATGATGGGATGTTTAATGTTCGCTCTGGTGTATTTATATCCCTCTTCTCTCTTATTTAGAATTAAGAATTATTATGAAACGTCCATTCAGTCTCAGTTCCCCATCCGTCACCGGTTCCAGAACAGAACTGACTTCAGTTTCCAGTTCACACTGACGTCACTGGATCCGCTTCCGTCTGCTGCTGTAAATACGGCTGTCAATCAAACATTGACAGACACAGAGTCACATGATGCTGTCATTCACTGAAAACCAAGTATCATAAATCACACAGAACCGCCGGTGTTTCAGATCCGTATGGCTGATGATTGTTCGTAATCTGGTTCTGTTTGTGTTGCAAGTTAAACTGACCGCCACTGGTTTCCAATTTGTCTATGAAAAACATTAGATATATGTAAAAGAAAGAAAATGTCTATTATAGCTTGCCAGAGACTAAAAGATATGAGAGAAATATAGCCTGTCAGTGTTCTGCTTTTTATTGACCTTTTTCCACCATCACATATTTTAGTAATCATCATTCGAAAGCCTAAACTCTCAAAATTCATCCCATGTTAAAGTTGGACGTTGTGTTACCATGGAAACGGTACTTATTTTGTGTAAAATAAAAAATGTTTAGATCAGTACATTTTGCTGGATCTGTCTGCTGCTTTTGACACAGTTAACCACCAGATCCGCCCGTCAACCCTCATGATGAAGAGCATCTCAGGAACTTCCTCTCAGACAGGTTCTTCAGGGTGTCGTGGAGGCGCGAGGTGTCAAAGTCACAACATCAGGCTGCTGGAGTGCCTCAGGGCTCGGTGCTGGGACTTCTCTACATGTCATCTCTAGGATCTGTCATTCAGGAACATGGTTTTTCCCATCACTGCTCTGCTGATGACACACAACTCTACTCTCACTCCAGCCAGACGATCTGACGGCAGCTGCTCGTGTCTCAGCTCACCAGACATTTCTTGCTGGATGAAGAACCATCACCTTCAACTCAACCTTGTGAAGACGGAGCTGCTTGTGGTCTCAGCCAACCCAACACTTCATCACAACTTCAACATTCAGCTAGGAACATCAACTAAAACTCCTTCCAGGAACCTTCTAGTCATGATTGATGATCAGTTAAGCTTCACAGATCACATTGCTAGAACTGCCCGGTGCTGCAGATTTTCCTTATACAACATCAGGAGGATCAGGCCCTTCCTATCACAACTCCTTGTCCAAGCTCTTGTTCTATCCATATGCTCTCCTGGCAGGCCTTCCAGCATGTGCTGTCAAACCTCTGCAACTGATCCAGAATGCTGCAGCGAGAGTCTTTATGAGCCGAAGAGAGCGCACTTTATAAACTCGCACTGGTTGCCAATTGCCTCTCATAAAATTCAAGGCACTGACGTTTGCCTACAGAACGACACTGGCTCTGCCGGCTTATGCCTAAACTCACTGCTTCAGACCAACACCAACCTATGTCATTCCAAAGAGACACAAAATCACTCTCAAGGACCTCACGGAACTCAACCCGAGCTGCTGAGAACGTCTTTTTCCTCAACACTTGACCAGATAATGCCAAGGGCTCTATCATACACCCGGCGCGACGCAGGTGTTTTTTGCTCGTTTCAGCCTGACGCAGTTATCATTTTCACATCCTGCGCCATGTTGTTTAAATAGCAAATGCATTTGCGCCCCATTTGTTTGCTCATGGGTGTGCTGGTCTGAAAACGAGATGTGTTCAGGTGCATTGTTGGCGTGTTGCCGTTTTGAGAAACTGAAAACAACTGCGTCATTGACCAACTGAAAGCTGCTCTAAAGTCAATGGTGGAGTATTTTTATTGTTATATCAAAGAGAGTGTTAGTAATATGCGCCTATATGCGGGTGCACAACACGCGTACACTCTGATTATTAGCAGATCTGTCTCCTCGCTAGAGAAGAGTTCAGTTTTTCCGCTTGAAAATTCCTCCATGTAAATAGCGAATCCGCCATGGCACGAGCGCAACTGGGTTTTAATAGGAATGGGAGATGACACTGTGATTGGTTTATTTGACGTTACACCCAAAACACACCCATTACTCATTAAGAGACTAGGGACAACCCTTTTAGACCATGCACCGGGGCCGACCACTTTTCCCGTCGTTAAACTAGCAAAAGTGGATTCGGACACGCCCCGAGTGCACCTGCGCCATGTGCTTAGATCATTAAAATAGGGCCCTAACACTTACTATTCTATCTATGAATAATTCTATCAAAAATTTGCATGCACATTCATGACCCTTAATGAGAAACAGTCATAAAATGTTAAGAAATAAATAGTTTAACTAGCGTTTCAAGCAGTTTAAAAATTGAATGTGGGTCAAATTGACCCGCAATACAATATAGGAGGGTTTTAAAGTCGGCATGAAATTATTTTCTAAATGCATGATATTGATCTTATTGTGAACAATTCATCTGTGCATCGTTTCACTTTCTAACAGTGTTCTGACCTTGTATTGTTTAATCAAACAACCTCTCCAATCTTTTAATGCACTTAAACCCCGCCCCTTTATTTCAATGCCTTGCAAGCTCGCATTCAGACCCGCCTCCATTTTTAGATGCCACGCCCACATCTCAACATCCAATCCATAACTGACGCACAGAACCAAGCCCCGCCCTACATTTATTCTTTTTCAATAATCAGTTTCACTCAGATGTTCGTCAAAGATCTGTCACTTCAGGACTTTAAAAACTGTTCAAAAGTCTCTGGAACTGCGATTCAGTTCTCTAGAAGACACACACGACACTTATCAGATCTGTACACACACACACACACACACACACACACACCCTTTTACAAGATGATTATCCTGAATTACATGAACTCATGTGTTTGTGTCTTATCAAATGATGAAGAATTTAATAGTGTAAACAGAGACGGACACACACACACACACACACACACACACACACACTGCCTGTAATAATGCTGAATGTCAATAAAACCAACAAAACACACTTGAGTGGCTCTGGGTAGGAGGGGCCAGCGTGAATCTTTAATGTGATTGGTCACACGGATTACACTTTGTTTGATTGACAGCTCCCACAGTACTTTGGCTAAACAAACATTCGTTCATTATTTGTGCAGTTCTGATACGTACAAAATAATTACAAAATAATCTCACATTATAATAATAAAAATAATTATAATGAACCTTCAATGTGAAGATCCGATTAAACTCCCATAATGCATGGCAACAGGAACACGTCATATTCCAATGTCCCGTGTTTCCTGTAGAAGTCTGTGACGTAACGCTCGTCTGTCTCTCTTCATGTCCTGAGAGGAATCCATCAGTCCGAATCAAACGACGAGAATAAAAACTCCCTCTGATTGGCTGGTTCTGTGACGCTCCACTGTGATTGGTCGAACGGTCGAGGACGGACTGATCCATAAGAGCTAGAGGCAGAAGCAGGGGATGCTGGGAAGCGTCAGTATCGCAGGGATCCGCCGTGGATTCGGAGCGTTTGGACGCTGGACAGAATCTTCTTCTGGTGTCCCGCTAAAGTCACGCCGATCCGCAGGAGATCCCTGAACAAACAACAACACGTCGCCCCTTTTAATATCAGTTTATATTTTCTGTTTCACAGTCATTTTAAAGTAATTTTGTTGTGTGTGTGACTCACTCGGTGGAGATGTGTGAGATGAGCTCGATGGAGGTGAATCCGGCCTGCAGGAATCCGTCCTCGTATCGCTCCATCTTGATGGCCCGGAGCCAGTCGCCCACCGAGCTGCAGTGAGACAGAGGAGGAGGAGGACGCTGGTCCAGCAGAGGGTGAGACGGCCTGAGAGACACACCAGTGTGAGAGTTAGAATGATGGATCATGTGACACTGAAGACTGGAGTAATGATGCTGATCACAGGAATAAATTACAGGTCACATGTTCTGCACTTGAATTTCAGGAACATTCAGGAACATGTTTGTGTGTACGGATGGATCAGAATGGAAAGTGCAGGATGCAGCAGTGAAGGTGATTAACTTCCATTTCAGCTTCCCACCCAAACACTTCCTGTCACACACACTCATACACACGTGTGTTTGTGTGGATGTACTGACCCGTCCGGGATGCGTCCGGTGATCTTGAGCGAGGCCGGGTTTCGGATCAGTCTGTCCAGCGCGGAGACGATAGCGCAGAAGCGCGGACGGGACGATCGCTCCTTCTGCCAGCAGTCCAGCATGAGCTGGTGCAGAGACGCAGGGCATTCTGGGGGAGGAGGGAGGCGGTAGTCCTGCTCGATGGCGTTGATCACCTGATCATCAAACAGATTCATCGTTAATAATGTCCAGACAAAACAAACCCACACAAATCTCACAATAAAACTGTTTTAATTAATCAGCTGAAAACAGTCAATATTCACTGAAAACGGCTTTATTCACTAATATACCAACACTCACACATCAGGTCCATTCACATTAGATTTACTGATATGATAATGTGTTTAAAGAAAGGCAATGAACAGCTCTTCTGAAACTATTTCAGTTGTTTTTTATTTTAATTATTATCACAAAAGAATGTTTTAATACTATCACAAAAAAGTTGTTGGAATTATAAAATAAATAGTGCAAATTTTCTGCAAAATTCTTCAAATTATCGGTTCAAAATCAGTCATTTTGATTGCAAAAATCACAAAAAAGTGGTATCCTAATTATAATAAAACATTGATAGTTTTTTTGCAAAATTTCTGGAAATTACCACCAAAAAAAACAGTTATTTTGATTGGAAAAAAATTACAAAAAGTTGTATCCTAATTACAAAATAAACATCACAAATTTTCGGCAATGTTTTTTAAATTACCGCCTCAAAATCAATCATTTTGATTGCAAACATCACAAAAAAAGTGGTATCCTAATTATAAAAAAGTACATTTTCCGCAACATTTCTGGAAATTACCACCCGGAAATCAGTCATTTAGAGCAGAAAAAATGTACAAAATAAACATCACAAATTTTTGGCAATGTTTTTTAAATTACCGCATCAAAATAAGTCATTTTGATTGCAAAAAAAAAGAAAGAAAAAAAAAGTGGTATCCTAATTAATAAAAAACTTAATTTTCCACAAAATTTCTAGAGATTACCACCAAAATAAAATCAGTCATTTTGATCTGAAAAGTTACAAAAAGTGTTATTCTAATTACAAAATAAACAATAATTTTCTGCAAAATTCTGGAAATTATATCCTCAAAATAAGTCATTTTGATTGCAAAAAAAAAAGTGGTATCCTAATTATAAAAAACATTGCAAATTTTCCCCAAAAAATTCTGGAAATCATCGCCACTAAATCAGTCAGTGTTAACGGAAAAAATATCTAAGAAAAAAAAACTTGTGAGATCCGTTGAAATATTATAATTTACAAAATCACTATCTTTAAATATGTGTCCAGTGACATCACAAACGTGAAAAAGCAAAATGAATAAACAGTATGTGAAAACGTGTGAATGCACGGCGAGTGACTCACGTCCTGGTTGCTCATGTCCCAGTACGGTCTCTCTCCGAAGGACATCACCTCCCACATGACGATGCCGTAGCTCCAGACGTCTGACGCGGACGTGAACTTGCGGAAGGCGATGGCTTCAGGAGCCGTCCAGCGGATGGGAATCTTCCCGCCCTGACGAACGCAGAGAGCGACACTAAACCATCATCACAGTTCCTCAACAAACAAACGCTAAATCAAACACATGGAGCTTTTTTCAGATCCTGATCATTTACTATTTAGAGGCAAAATAATCGTAAAACAGTTCATTCATTGAGCCACGGTGACTGAACTCTGTCATGACAATGAACACGACACTGATCGAATGAGTTTATTCTCGACGTTTCATTTCTACTTTTTCCTCGAACTTTAATGAGTTTTTTCTCATAAACGACTTTATTCTCAAATTTAATGTTTTTTGTCAACATTTCTACTTTTTCTCAAAATGTAAAGTGTTTTTTCTCGAAACGCAATGACTTCATTCTCAAAATTGTATGAGTTTGTTCTTGACATTTTATTTCTACTTTTTTCTCGAATTTTAATGAGCTTTTTCTCGTAATGACTTTATTCTCAAATTTAATGAGTTTATTCTCAACATTTTTTTCTTGAAATGTAACTTTTTCTCACAACAAAAATTAATTCTCAAAATTTAATGAGTTTATTCTCAACATTTCATTTCTACTTTTTTCTCAAAAATTTTTCTCAAGTTTTTTCTCGTAACATAAATTTATTCTGAATTTAATGAGTTTATTCTCAACATTTCACTTCTACTTTTTTTCTCGAAATTTAACAAGTTTAATCTGGCATTATAATGGCTTTAATCTCGAGATGGTTTTATTTTTATATTATTGCTTGGCCCTAATCCTCTTCCGTAGTGTGGAGTATTGACAAATTCAGTGAAGTCATTGTGATTGCAAATATCACAAAAAATGTTGTATCTTAATAATAAAAAACAAAAACAGGAAATTTCCTGCAAAAGTTCTGAAAATTACTGCAACAGAATCAGATATTTTGATGACAAAAACACAAAAAAGAAACATCCTAATTATAAAATAAACATCACAAATTCTCCACAAAATTCAGTAAATGACCACCACAAAATCAGTCATTTTTATCACAAAAAATCTAAAATATGTGATGATCCTAATTTAAAAGACCCTCAAATTTTCAGTAAAAATCTGGAAATTACCGCCACAAAACCTGTCAATCAGGCTGAAGCGTGTAAGAGTTTGGCTCGTGTGTGTTTCACTGCGACGAACACAGATCATCTGAACGCAGCAGATTCTCACCAGTGAGCTGGTGTACGTGGGGTCGGACGAGTTCTCCGTCAGGAACCGGGACAGGCCGAAGTCGGACACCTTACACACCAGGTTACTGTTGACCAGGATGTTCCGCGCCGCCAGGTCACGGTGAACGTAACTCATCTCAGACAGGTACTTCATACCGGACGCGATCCCACGCAACATCCCCACCAGCTGGATGGGCGTGAACTGACCGTCATTCAGCTGCAGACAGAGAGAGAGAGAGAGACACGTGAGACAGAGAGACACACCTGACCACTTCAGACACACAGACAGGTACTGACCCGCAGGAAGGAGTCCAGCGCGCCGTTCTCCATGTACTCGGTCAGAATCATCACGGGACAGGAAGCTGTGATCACTCCCTCCAGGTGAATGATGTTAGGATGCTGGAACTGACCCATGATTGACGCCTCAGACAGGAAGTCCCGCCTCTGCTTATCCGTGTAGCCGCCCTTCAGCGTCTTGATGGCCACATAGTTCTCTTTCTTCCCGGGAACCTTGAGCCGGCCGCGACACACCTCGCCGAACTCACCTGCACGCACATGGCATATGAAGAATATCAGATTCACACGCACACAAAGACGAAACATGAGCTGCGCTTTCATCAGGTGTGTGTTCTGTGCTACTGCTGTTCACGCTGGAAACACGAGCCTCGCGCCACACCTGCGCACAACAATCACACACACACGGTTCTCACCGGCGCCAATAACTTCCTCAATTTTGACAAATGACACGTCGATCTCTTTGGCAAACTCCCTCACGGCCTCGTTCGGATCCTCATACGTGAACGGATCGATGTAGACTTTAATCCCTGTGAGAAACACACACACACACACACACGACAGGGTTATTCAACTAAAACCATAAAAATACATGTTTCTTAATTAAATAAACGTTAACTGAAATAAGGTAAAATATTAAAAAACTTAAAATAACAGAATTACTAAAACTTTAACTAAAAAATACAATAAAAACAGAAAATATAAAAATAAACTTATTTCAGCTAATTTTTCATTTAGTTTAAAATTTTCATTTAACTTGATTTACACAATAACTAAAACTGAAATTATAACAAACTGTATAGAAAATATAAAAATGAAAACTAATTGATACTAACACACACACACACACACCAGGGTTGTTAAACTAAAACAAATTTCTTTAAAAGTTTGTAATAAAATAACGTTAACAAAATTCCTAAAACTTTAACTAAAAATAATATAATGAAAATAGAAAATATAAAAATAAAAACATTCAAAACTAAAACTGAAAAACTATACAGATATATATAGAAAAAACTGAAATAAAACTGAAAAAATACATAATCAAATTACTAAAACTTTAAGGAGTTTTTGGCTTTATTTTCAGTTCAAAACTTCACAAAATGATGTAAAAGTAAAACATCTGAAAATTATTAATATGAGTGAATGAATTTTATTTTTATATAAATGTTATTTAAACTAAAACTATTAAAAAAAAAGTTACTTGATATAAAATACTGATAACAAAATTCCTAAAACTTTAACTAAAAATATGAAACTAAAACTGAAAAACTATACAGATATATAAAATAAAATAAAACTGAAAAAATACATAATAAAATTACTAAAAGTTTAACTAAAAGTTTTTGGCTTTATTTTCAGTTTAAATACATTTTTAATATTCAAAATTTATTTTCATATTTTCTGTTTTAATTTTAGTTTTAGATAAAGTCTGAATAATTTTGTTGTGTTTTTGTCATTTTATTAGTTTTTTTTTAAATGTTTATGTAGTTCATATTAAGTTTAAGTTTTTAATTTTAACCTTTTTAAAAGTTTTTTTGTTATTTAATTTCAGTTAATGTTCATTTTATTTCCAGTAATGTGTTTTTTATGGTTTTAGTTAACGATAATAACGCTGGTCTGAAGTGGTTAACGGTTTGGATTTTCATGATGTCACTAATATTAGAAAGTGTTCAGATCTTAGAACACACACTTATATTTATGACAGTCGGTCACACGGTAAAAAGTGAGTTTTCTCCTACCTGATCGAACACTGAATATACTGAACACGGGTGTGACCTCATGTTATCAGCTGAGTTTATTAATATTAACTAAAATTTCTGGGCTTAGTAAAAATAATAATAACACAGTTAATGTAAAGCACATTTTATTTTGTTAGATTAGTGGCGTCAAAGAGTCTTAATCTGCCCATGGCATTAATGCAACAGTGAACAACTGATGTCCACATCACATGTTCCCGCTGGTCTGGACCTGTTTGTGTGACATCATGATCTTCATCACTCTCACATGAAACACAGACGATCAGATCAAACTCACCCTGACCCATCAGGAACTGGCCGCTCTTATCCGGGTCTGGATCCCTGGTCCGGTTGGAGCGCCTGAGGAACACACACACACACGTGTTTAGAGAGACAGATTACACTGTGAGACCAGCGTGATCTTCTTGTTCTGTGTTTATATGTGATAAGATTACCAGAGGTGTGTGTGTGTGTGTGACAGAATTCCTCTCGCATGACTCTTATGAGTTTCTGTCTGTTGTGTGAGAGACCCTGCAGCTGTTCGTCTCTTTATGAGTGTGTGTGTGTGTCTGCGTGTAGTTTGATAGTGTTTGTGTTGTTCAGCAGCTGTGATGTCATCTGTCTGTTGAAGTGACATAAATCTGCCTGTTTGGAGCTGAAAGTCATTCACCAATAAAGTAAATCATATTACATGTAATTATATTAAATACAGGATTCTTCATTTGTCACATGTGATTTAATGCAGTGACGTTTTAATAGAAGATATGTTCTCATTTACATATAAACATGTTTAATGAATGCGTGTTTGTACATATGTGTGTGAGAGTGTGTGTGTGTGTGTGTGTGAGTGTGTGTGTGTGTGTGCACTCCTGGGGTCAGATTCATTGTTCCAGTAAGAGTCTGTATGGAGACAGCACTGGGTGGACACATCCTGTTCCCTTCACACACACACACACACACACACACACACACACACACACACACTCTCTCATCATGAACCAGATCATCTCCAGGATTATTTATGTGAGTGTGTGTCTGAGGTGTGTGTGTGTGTGTGTTTTATGTGAGTATATGTATGCAGGTAAAGTTGGATATACGCATGATAGTTGTCAAAACCCCGCCTCCTCATTCAAGCACCAATCACATCCTCACATATCTCACCTGAAGCAGAACACGGCAACAATCACCACGGCAATGAGAACGAGCAGTCCTATAGCAACCAGAACACCGGTGAGCATCATCCGCGACGGAGATTCTTCCTCTGAGAGAGACACACTGTTAGCTGTTGATAAGGTGTGTGTGTGAGTGTGTGTGAGTGTGTGAGAGTGTGTGAGAGTGTGCGTGTGAGTGTGTGTGAGTGTGTGTACCATCAGGAAGCGTGCTGATCGTGGCGGCAGTGCTGAAGTGACCGTATCCCGCCGCAGTTCTCGCTCGGACCTGCACCTGGTACTGTGACGCACGAGCCAGATCGTTCAGAACCACCGAGTTACTTTTACTGCTGACGTATTGCCATCCATCTTCCTGACCCTACAGCACAGGTCAAAGGTCAGGTACAGGTGGAACACACACACAGCACTGTATATATAACTGTAACAATAGCAACTGATATTTATAACGATACCTATAACAATAGTCATAACGATAACTCTAACGGTAACTATTGAAATCTATAACAGTAACTATAACGATAAGTAACAATAACTATGACAGTATCTATAACAATAACAATAAGTATAGTGATACTAACGATAACTATAACAATTACTATAGCGATAATGTTAACTATAATAACTTTAACAGTAACTATAACGATAACTGACAGTATCTATAACAATAACGATAAGTATAGTGATAACTAACGATAACTATAACGATAATGTTAACTATAGTCACTTTAACAATAACTATAACGATAAGTAACTATAACTATGACAGTATCTATAACAATAACGCTAAGTATAGTGATAACTAACGATAACTATAACGATAATGTTAACTATAATAACTTTAACAGTAACTATAACGATAACTGACAGTATCTATAACAATAACGATAAGTATAGTAATAACTAACGATAACTATAACGATAATGTTAACTATAATAACTTTAACAGTAACTATAACGATTAGTAATGATAACTATGACAGCATCTATAACAATAACGATAAGTATAGCGATAACTAACGATAACTATAACAATAATGTTAACTATAATAACTTTAACAGTAACTATAACGATAACTGACAGTATCTATAACAATAACGATAAGTAGAGTGATAACTAATGACAACTAATGATAATGTTAACTATAATAACTTTAACAGTAACTATAACGATTAGTAACGATAACTATGACAGCATCTATAACAATAACGATAAGTATAGTGATAACTAACGATAACTATAACGATAATGTTAACTATAATAACTAACAGTAACTATAACGATTAGTAACGATAACTATGACAGCATCTATAACAATAACGATAAGTATAGTGATAACTAACGATAACTATAACGATAATGTTAACTATAATAACTAACAGTAACTATAACGATTAGTAAAGATAACTATGACAATATCTATAACAATAACGATAAGTATAGCGATAACTAACGATAACTATAACAATAATGTTAACTATAATAACTTTAACAGTAACTATAACGATAACTGACAGTATCTATAACAATAACGATAAGTATAGTGATAACTAATGATAGCTATAATGATAATGTTAACTATAATAACTTTAACAGTAACTATAACGATTAGTAACGATAACTATGACAGCATCTATTACAATAACGATAAGTATAGTGATAACTAACGATAACTATAATGATAATGTTAACTATAATAACTAACAGTAACTATAACGATTAGTAAAGATAACTATGACAATATCTATAACAATAACGATAAGTATAGTGATAACTAACGATAACTATAATGATAATGTTAACTATAATAACTAACAGTAACTATAACGATTAGTAAAGATAACTATGACAATATCTATAACAATAACGATAAGTATA
Organism: Hypophthalmichthys nobilis; assembly: GCA_037950665.1. NCBI lineage: Eukaryota > Metazoa > Chordata > Actinopteri > Cypriniformes > Xenocyprididae > Hypophthalmichthys > Hypophthalmichthys nobilis. Next base: position 29,722,441 of record CM075485.1, read on the forward strand.
GTGATAACTAACGATAACTATAACGATAATGTTAACTATAATAACTTTAACAGTAACTATAACGATTAGTAACGATAACTATGACAGCATCTATAACAATAACGATAAGTATAGTGATAACGATAACTATAACGATAATGTTAACTATAATAACTTTAACAGTAACTATAACGATTAGTAACGATAACTATGACAGCATCTATAACAATAACGATAAGTATAGCGATAACTAACGATAACTATAACAATAATGTTTACTATAATAACTTTAACAGTAACTATAACGCTAACTGACAGTATCTATAACAATAACGATAAGTATAGTGATAACTAACGATAACTATAATGATAATGTTAACTATAAAATAACAGCAACTATAACGATAAGTAAAACAGTAACTCATGACGTAAGGTGAGGTAGAGGTGGAACATGCGCAGCTCGTCCGTCTCACCTTCAGACTGTAGCGCAGCTGATACTCCTGAATGTTGTGATGCGTCTGCGCAGGAACCGTCCAGCTGAGAGAGACGCTGCTCTCGGACGCTTTGGTCCTCCTGATACCGGACACTGGACCGGCCACTGCACACACATTCACACTGTTAATGTCTGTGATATCTTAATGTCTTCTAGTCACATTGATCTGCCGACAGGAGAGTTTACATTTGGAGACGATATAAACCATCAACCGGATCAGATTTGATATTAGTTTATATGGCTTTATGTCAGTATATGAATGCAGCTGAAGTTGAACATACCTATGATAACTATAACAATAACTATAACGACAACTAATAATAACTAACGCTAACTATAATAATAACTATAACTATATCTATAAAGAGCTTATTAAAGCAGGATGGATTCTGATTGGCTGCCAATGTTTTTATCGTTCATCAGCTGGAAAAACTTGCTCTGAAAGTGATTCTGACGATATCTTTTCTCTGTGTCGTTATGGTTATATAGTGTGTGTTTGTGGTCAGAGTTGTGATCTTCAGCACTGACCGTCTCTGCTGGTGGTGATGTTGACGCCGCTGGAAGCGGGGCTTGTTTGACTGACAGCGCTCACTCCGTTCTGGGACAGGACCGTGAAGGTGTAGGTGGTGTGTGGGAGGAGCCCGTGGATGATGATGCGCCTCACGGTCACGCCCACCTGCCCCGGCCTGTAGGTGACGCTGTCTGCGCACGGGACGCACACGGAGCCTCGGCAGCGCGCGCACTCCACACTGTAGCTGAGATCGGAGCGCCCGCCGCGGTCCAGAGGCTCCGACCACTCCAGAGTGACCACGGTGTCATTGATCTGATAGATGATGCCGCGCGGAGCCGACGGCGGTTCTGAGGGAAGAGGTCAGAGGTCACATACATGCGGTCTATGAGAGTGGCTGACACTGTGTGTGCGTGTGTGTGTGTCTCTCACTGGTGCAGGCTGAATCAGGGAAGTCACTGGCGGCGCGGTAGAATCCCGAACGACACAGACACACACTGGATCCAGCTGAGTGTGTGTTACTGTTGTCTGGACACACTCGACACAAACTCCCGCCAATGGACACTTTATACTGGCCTGATCCACACGCTACGAATGAACACACACGACAGACATGAGAGGACATACACACACACAATGAACAATCAATGGATCAGGGTTATTATACTTAACTAAAACTAAAACCATAAGAAACCTTTTGTGTGTGAGAGTGTCTTTGAGAGTGTGTGTGTGCACAAGTATGTGTGTTTGAGTGTGTGTGTGCGCACAAGCATGTGTGTGTGTGGTTGTGGGGGCTGGTGTTGGTTAAACACTCAATCTGGTCTCAGGCCCTCAATGACCCGCCTGTTGTACTGAAATAATAGAGTCAGACAGGGCGTGTGACACACACACACACACACACACACACACAGGCAGATACAAAGCGTAATTAGTACAAACAAATTCAGCCACCTGCTGCAGTCTGTGTGTGTGTGTGTGTGTGTGTGTGTGTGTGTAGTTAAAGTTCAAGAGTTAAATGGGACAAAAGCTCCTCTGCAGACATCCTCAAAGATACAAAAAAAAAATCAGTCATAAATGATTCATAAACAAACAATGTGTTAAAGGGCTCCTATTCTGCTTTTCCCTATCTTCATCTTTCTTTAGTGTGTAATGTTGCTGTTCAAAACGCCTCCATCTTGAGTTTTCTTCACAATATTCCTCATTTAAATAATTAATACGCAGAATAAAGGGGCGGGGCCTGGTTGAGTTAGTTAGTAGTGTGTTGAAACGGGTGGTTATGGTAAGGGGGTAATTTTAGGGTTTGTGATGTCACCAACACGGGAAGAAGCTCGTTGTAGTCCCTACCAGACGTTTAAAAAGCGATTTCTGTAAAAAAAAAAAAAATCTCCCTTTGCATTGAACTTTGAGCGTCGTAACTTTGCAGATGTTGTTTATGATCAAACAGCAACATTACACACTAACTAAAGTTAAAAAAGACAAATCATAATCAACCATCTCTTTAAAGATTGATGAAGATGAGGAAATAACGGTCAGAGCGATTATCATCCATCTGTAGTCAGTCTAATTACTTTCAAGTAAAACAACAGCAGACGAACATGTTCCTCCAGAGAGAAAGAGGAACGAAGGAGAGAGAGACAGATCACATTACCCATAATCCTCAGCCACACCCAACAGACCAATTCCTACACATTAAAAGAGCATTTCATCAAGCTCTATTAGAAACATCAACTCTCACACACACAGCGTTCAGTATAAACACAGCTGCTTTACATTGAGTTCACAGAGTGAGAGACTGCTCGCTCTTCTCATCAGGACAGAAGCTGGCGGACAGAGAGACGAGGGTGAGACAGACAGACGGCTCATTTAGAAATGTGACACACACAATTAACACCTGAAACCGCGCAAGCTCCGACTGAATGTCTGATGTCATTTCCTGTAGCCGTTACATCACTCACCTCTGCAGCGATCCGAGTCCACAGGCTCGTATCCCGGTTTACACGCGCACGTTGATGACGGAGGCCCCACCCACTGGCCGTCCTCCCCGCAGAACATGGTGGGCGGAGCCACGTTCTGGCCCACGGGGGCGGAGTTCTCCACGCACACGCCCTCCGCCTGCTGCACCAGCGAATGAGGGAGCGTCTCAGGGAAGGAGGAGAAGGCCCGCGTGACGGCGGGACACTTCTTGAAGAACACCCTGACGGACAGCAGCGCCATACACGCGCCCTGAGTCTGGAAGGCCAGATAGAAGCCTCTCTTCGACAGCGGACCCACGCGCACCGTCTTCACGTTGGACTTCCTCTCTCCGCCGCGGCGCAACAGGAAGTCGGCCGCCACGGTGTCCACCTGCAGCACAGTGTTTTTAAACATTTCACATTACGCATTCTCATGCATTTCAATATGGTATTACTGTAGAAATGTAGCAAATTGCTGTCTTATTTAGTTTTGTATAATGTTGGTTTGAACTAAAGTATGTAAACATGCAAATTGGCCTGTAAGTTGATAGAGTTTTGACAATGTTTGTGTTTGAGTGTGAAAAGAGTTCGTGTAAATTTGAAAGATGTCATCATTGAATTCATTACGTGCCAAAACTACGATGATAACTGTGAGAAGAGACTGAAAGAGTGACCTCAGTACTGAGAAACTGTCGTCAACTACATTCGTTAACTACGTTAAAGTCAGTAAAAATGTAATTATAAATAAAAGTATTGTTAGTAAAGAATCTAGTTCATCCCAGCTAACAGGGAACATTCTGGCAAAGTTCTCTCAAAGTTGTGAAGTTATCTGGTCTTTAATAATGTTCTCTAAACGTTATTTATACATCGCTCATGGAGTGTTTTTTTCTGAAACATTTGTTTAGCATTTTTAAATGTTAGAGAGCATTCAAAAGTAACGTTTCCATAATGTTTGAATTGAATGTTCCCTTAACGCTCATATAACCAAGAAAAAACATTTTGAACATTCAGACGTTTTCATAATTTCATAGAAATTATGAACATAGAACATATTTTTGTTAGCTGTCTCAGCACTTGTGTGCATTTTATTTTTAAAATTTTGTGTTGAAATTTTTTTTTTTTTAATTTTAAAAACGCTGTTGAGCGGATTCTGACTAACTGAAACACCTCTGATTGGCCACTGTGTTTACGTGCTCAACAGATACATCTGTGATTGGCTAAAATGATCAATGCTTCAAAAACATGTTGTAAATAGATGGATCCGCTGATAGACATCTGCTGTCAAACACTCCCGTGTTGGTTTTGAAGCGTTGATCACAGTAGCCAATCACAGACGTATCTGTTGAGTGTGTGAACTAAATGGCCAATCAGAGGTGTTTAAGTTAGTCAGAATCCGCTCAACAGCGCTCAAGAATGCTAGTGGGAAATGCAGGTATCGTCACATTTTTTAAATTTCAGTACCGACTTGGTACAGTTGACAACCCTATGTGTGTGTGTGTGCACGTTTTTGTGATTTATGAGGACACAAATTTGTATAATGT